>JAFVLL020025612.1:0-22017 GCA_021397915.2 Tor tambroides | reverse complement strand
ATCAGATAAGAGTAAATGGAGAGTCAGCGAGAGCCTCATTTGATTGGCTACAAAAAGAAGGTGGACCCGCCCTCCCCTCACGCTTGCAAAACTCACTTAGTGAGAGAATCGTGCCAAAACTGTGAGCGCAGATAAAAGACAGACAGAGCTGTACAGATAGGATTATTTCGCAAACTTTTTGCCCTACATACACAAGAAGTCATTTAGACATTTGACAGTCTGTTTTTTACACATACAGATTGTTTCTACGCGGTCAATCCGTTTTGCAGTTCTTTAAACTGTTGTTTTTGCTTGCAAATCACTGTTCACAGACTTGCAGTGCTTTTGACCATATTTTGGCGAAAAAAAAACGTGCCAAAAGTGTAAGCGTGGAAAAATGGAAGTCATAAGAATACAGATCATATTTATTTTGTGTTAGCATGAAGCTGCAGTTTCACAATACATGGATTACACATACGAGTAATAGTAAAATGCTGCAAATCATTTTTTCTTGCGCTTGAAATGCGATTTACACCTTTACAAAGCTTCTCTTGCGCATGCAAATTTAATTTACGCTTACAGTCTTATGTACACTTTCACAAATTACCCTGCGCATGCAAATCTTTATGGCATCAAATTACCTTCATAAAAAAGCCATAGTTCATTCGAAGCACTTGAAAAGAAAGTTGGAGAAAAATCCCAAGTACAGAGAAGACTACGTGAGATTTATGGACAGTGTTTTTAGAGATGGTGATGCTGAAGAAGCGGAAGCCACTTCAAAAGAAGGCAATACATGGTACATTCCGCACCATGGCGTGTACCATCCCAGGAAGCCTGAAAAAATAAGAGTGGTATTTGACTGCTCAGCCAAATTTGAAGGCACATCTCTAAATAACCACCTTCTCACAGGTCCAGACTTAACGAATGTTCTGACTGGAGTGTTGTGTAGATTTCGTGAGCATCAGATTGCAATTGTTTGCAATGTGGAGAAGATGTTCCACCGTTTTCACGTTAGTCCAGAAGATCATGATTTCCTGAGATTCCTATGGTGGATAAATGGGAACACTGAAAAGGAACCCAAGGAATATTGCATGCGAGTGCATATTTTTGGAGCGGCATCCTCTCCGGGTTGTGCCAACTATGGCATGAAATATCTTGCCCACAAATATGAAAAGGACCATCCACTGGCTGTGAGCTTCATTTGCAAAAAAAATTATGTGGACGATGGACTGGTCAATTCAGCATCAATTCAGTTGAGAAGGACAACAAGCTAGTCAAGGAAGTACAAGAAATCTTAGCTAAAGGAAAACTGTGTTTGCACAAGTTTGTGTCCAATAGCAAAGAAGTCTTGAGTGCAATCACAGAGAGTGAACATGCCAGTCTAGTTAAGTATGTACAGTAGATCTGGGCCCGTATTTATCAAGTCTCTAAGAATTACTCTCAAGAACACTGCTAAGAATTGACTTAAGTGGAAAAAAAAAAAAAATCTTGACTCAAAGCTGCGCTTAAAAGTTAGTTATCAATCATCTCAGTCGTATTTTAAGCGAAGCGTAGGACTAAATCTTAAGTGTCAGTCTTAGAGATGATTCATGACACTGCTGTGCCACAAACGGGATTTTGGATGACGACATACGCATGGACCAATCACTGAATAGATTTCCTTAATTAAGAATATTCTCAGATAAATTCACATTGAATGGTTAAATTCCTAATAGGAGTTTACCTTCAACACACATTTGACAACAAAGAATTTTCAAGAGAATACATTATGGCAAGGAAACGAAGTGTTATCACAACTCAATTCAGGGTGCCGATAGACGATATTATATCGATAGTATTTTGACGATAGTCAAAGTTTTCGCCTGTTGCTGATGCCTTTGATGACAGCGAGACAATTATTAATAATAATAATAATAATAATAATAATAATAATAATATTATTATTATCTGTCAAAAATAGACTAGGTGCCTATCTTTTGTGATGCATCAGAAACGTTCCACGGCGCAGCTGATCAGCTTTGGTGGCTGTGGAGCTGTAATGCGCTGCAGACATATGCAGTGTAAATAAGGGGTAAGAGATTTATTCATCATACAGTGTAGATCGCATAATACTCACGCTAGACTGAAGTCAGTTATGATGTTCTTTGGTAATGTAAATGTTCTTTGCGCATTTTGAATAACTGAGGAAATGTAACCGTTTGATTAAATGCTCGTCGCCAAATATTTCAAGAACATTCTTCCTCTCCTGAAAGTTTTGCGCACATCTCTGTCTCCTCAGTGCCATCACAAGCCCCTACTGGCAACTCCTAACCACTTGAGAGACCTCTCGAGCTGTCTTAAATAACTGGGAGAGTAAGAGTGATTCTTAGCTTTAAGAAATTTGATAACTTGCTTTTATACTTAAGTTTGAAAATAGGAGTAATTTTCATGAATTCTCAGCACTTAAGACTAAAATGGTACTTTGAGAAGCTTGATAAATACGGGCCCTGAACTACAATGAACTTCCAATGCAGAGTGTTCTGGGAGTAAATTGGAACATATAAACTGATGCATTCTCATTCAAAGTTGATCTTACTGAAAGACCAGCCACTCGTCGAGGAATTCTGTCAGTGGTTGCGAGCGTGTATGACTCATAAGGTTTTCTTGCTCCCTATATCTTGACTGGAAAAAGGGTCCTCCAACAGATGTGCAAACGAGAGGTGGGATGGGATGAACCTCTTCCCTCTGATCTGAAGCCGAAGTGGGACGCATGGTTCCATGACTTGGAGAATCTCCAAGATGGAGATCTTCAAATACCAAGATGGTTCATTCCTGAAAATATGGGCAAAATCCAGAAAATAGAGCTGCATCATTTTTCATATGCCAGCAGTGATGGTTATGGGCAGTGTTCATACATCAGGATTGTTGCTGATGAACAAGTACATTGCAGGCTGGTCATGGGTAAAGCCAGAGTGGCCCCTACGAATCTTGTCCAGGAGATAAGGGACTCTACAGATCCAAGAAAATGGTTCTACATAGAAACAAGTCAGAATCCTGCAGACTCTGCGTCTAGGGGTCTCAAGGTGGCAGATCTAATGGACTCAATTTGGCTGATAGGTCCTAATTTCTTATGGGAACAAGAGATTATCACTGATGAAAAATCTCCAGAGCTTCTTGTAGGTGACCCTGAAGTAAAGGTCCTAAGAACAGATGCCTGCGTAAAAGACAGTTTTTTTGAAAGACTGTCAAAATTCTCGGATTGGAATACAGCTCTTAACACCATCGCTAGGATCAAAAGATTTAGTGGGGAAAGTTAAAATTCAAATGGGTCAAAGTAATTTGGGAAAGAAAGGTGAACGTTTGACCCAAACATCTTTCCTTAAGCATCCAGTTCAAAAAATTGGTGATAATAGTTGAGAACAATTCCTAAACAATGACTGAATAATGCAAAATAGATATCTCAACATCTAAATCAGAGTTGTTCAACAGAATTAAGTAAAATTAAAATAAGTTTTGTTACAAAAGTATTGAAAAGCGTGTAAAGGTTAAATGACAGCTCAGCAACCTTGTCATGCACTGGGGTATTCTTAGGACAGTGCTAGTGGTGCCACTGCACTAGGCCCCGAGCTTTAGGGTATTATATGAAATATACTATATGAATGGAAATATAGTTTAATTAGACTTTTACTCATTTTACTCATTTTAGACTTTTACTCAAATATTTTAGGGAAAAGCAATGTGTATTCCCAATTTATTTTTATAAAATTTAGTTTTCCTTTATTGTTAATAGACATGAGAGGAGAAATGGCAAGAACAATGTTCAGAGAACGTTTTTATTAACCCTCTGGGGTCTGAGGCTGTTTTGGGGCCCCGGAAGTTTTGACATGCCCTGACATTTGTGCTTTTTTCAGTTGCTTATAAACATGTTAATGGCTAAAGTCTAATAACACTGTATTCAGCACAAACTAGGCTACAATAATATGTGAGTAGCATGTACATGATTGTGTTTTTCAGAAAACAACGTTTATGCATGGTTAGTGAAAAACAAAAAATTTAAAGTCACTGAAATAAGGCCATAAAACACATACAGAACATTTGTTCACAAGACTTTTGACACTCATTCAGAGAAAACAGTATATTGATTTAAATTTTCTAAGAAACTCTTTTTGTGTAGAAAAGGTATATGCAAGGAGGCGTGAATCATGCATAATGCTGTGATTCACACCTGAGAAGACAAAGGCCCACATAATGAGCTGCATAATGAGCCATTCAGTCAGGTATGTGACTGAGAGGGAATTGCTACAAGAAAGAATGTGAGGAAAAAAGAAATGTTTATATTTTTTGTTTGCAGTTTATTTACAAATATATATATATATTAGTGCTGTCAAACGATTAATCGCGATTAATTTCATCCAAAATAAAAGTTTTTGTTTACATTATATATGTATGTGTGCTGTGTATATTTATTATGTGTATATATAAATACACACACACACAGTATATATTTAGAAAATATTTACGTTTATACATTTATATATTCATATTTTTATATTTTACATTATATATAAATAAATTTAAAATATAAACATAACATTTTTCTTGAATATATACATGCATGTGTTTGCGTTTATATATACATAATAAATATACACAGTACACACTGATATATTATGTAAACAAAAACCTTTATTTTGGATGCGATTAATCGCGATTAATCGTTTGACAGCACTAATATATATATTATATATACAGTGCCCTCCATAAGTATTGGAACAGTAAAGACAAAGTTGCTCTGTTGGCTGTGGAGTCAAGACATTTGCAAATATGATTAAAAGATGAATATGAGACAAAACTACAGAATGCACATTTTATTATTAGCCGTTTCAACACACATGTTTTACCAAATAAAAAGAACAGCACTTTTAGAGTTCATCCCACTCATTGATGTGAGCATAAGTATTGGGACAGTTGAACATAAGGCAGGTATAAAAGATTAAACGCTATTATTTAGTTGCAGATCCCTTGTGCACAATCACAGCAGTGAGTCTGTGACCCATAGACATCACCAGACTCTTGGTCTCATCTTTTGAAGTACTTTTCCCAGCCTTTAATGCAGCCAATTCCAATTGTTGCTTGTTTTGGGGAGTTTCTGCCTTTACTCTCCTCTTCAGCTGGTGAAATTCATGTTCAATCGGATTTAAATCTGGAGATTGACTTGGGCAATCTAAGACTTTCCATTTCTTCGCCCTTATAAATTCCTTTACTGAACTGGCAGGGTGTTTTGGGTCATTTTCCTGATGCAATATGAAGAACTTCCCAATGAATCTGGTGGCATTTTCTTGAATATTGGTAGGCAAGATGGTTTTGTACCCTTTCAAATTCATTCTGCTACTGTCATCACATATTAAGTCATCAGTAAAGTTGAGAGGGCCTGTTCCAGAGGCAGCCATCCATGCCCATGCCATGACACCACCTCCACCATGCTTTACAGATGAGGCTGTATGCTTGGGATCATTTGCAGTTCCCTTTTTTCTTCACATTTTTGCTTTCCCATCACTTAGATAAAGGTTCATCTTTGACAGCAGGGAGAGCAGCGATAACCTCCCCAAAAAAACAAAACCATATGCTGATATCCCCCAACACAAACTGATCGCAAAATCTCAAAGCCTTAAAAACAAGAATTTTGCCCTTAACGAATAACCAAAACAAATATTTTGGCAAAACCCACATAACCTGTAGCAACAAGCATGTTGCCTTCAACAGATGGCCTAATGAACATGTTGCCAATACCTTAAAAGCTTAAGCAACTTGTTCTCTATAACACCAGATGGGCTTAAGAAAAACATGTTTCCAATTCAACTACAGCTTTAAGAACAAGCATGTTCTAAATAACGACCGGATTGCTCTGGAACAAGCATGTTCCCAATAATACAGCTATAACTTAAGAACAAGCATGTTCCCAATAATGACCATGTAGTTTACGAACAAGCATGTCTCCAATACGACTACAGCTTTTAGAACAAGCATGTTCCAATAACAACCAGATAGCTCTGGGACAAGCATGTTCCCGACAATACAACTATAACTTAAGAACAAGCATGTTCCCAATACAACCAAGAGCTTAAGAACAAGCATGTTTCCAAGTACTATAAAATAAAAGGCGACTTGACTAGGTTAAAGAGGACATAACACACAGTTTCAACCAATCTCATGTTAATCTTGAGAACCTATAGTATTGCATCATTCACATCTCCGAAGAGTCTTCAGTTTAATCAGGTTTATAAAAGAAAGATACAGCTTACGATTCTCTCCGAAAACAGCCGAGCTCCTGGAGGCGAGCCGTGGGTGGAGCTGAAGAGTCGCGAGCACTTACAGGGCGATTGGCAACAATCACAGGTATGTGATGCAGTTTTACAGCTGCTCCTAGTCATGACGGGGATCTTTATCGCTGGGACTGCTCCATCTTTTAGATAAAACAATGTGCAAATCCAGTGTCAGAAGGTACCTTGTTATAAAACATTCGTCACTGAAATAACGAGAACAAACAAACACGTTTATGAAAGTCCATTGCTGCCCCGGAAAAACAAATTGCATACACTGTTTGCATAACACTTGAGTTATCATTCCTCACATCCAAAACACATATCTTTAAAACATTCTTAAGCAAGTACTGCTGTGCTGCCAATGACTTCCATACCATGAACGAAACACGTTGAATGGCGCACTCTTGCTCTCGCTCGGGTTGCTGAGTGCACGCGCATAACAATCCAACTTTTAACAGTGTAAATGACTCAGAATGCATTAAATGGCATTGAATCCCCCTTTAAGCGCAGCATATTGCAACGACAAGCGTATTGCCAGTAACACAGATAGTACCGCACATTGCCAACTAAACAACTAAATGAGCCTAAGCAACGCGGATAGCCAAAGCAACACACATGTTGCCAGTAACCTGATCATTAAAAGGAACTTAGCTTGTGAAGACGTTCGAGAGAATGAAACATAGAAGCTGTGGCGAGTTTGCTTGATCCCTTGATATCCTTCATGGGGATGAAGTTCCCATCTGAACTTGTTCTTGAGTCGGTCACATAACTCGTGGAGTCTATTTCAATAATATAGCGATGCGTGAAGTAATGCTAACTCAGTCACTTTCGAGTCAGGCAGCTTATGATCAATGTGGTGAAAGAACTTGAATGAATCGGAGGTGAGTCCATTGGGGAAACGAATTCCACTCGCTAAATTCCTGATTCCTAGTGATGATGCTGTTTTGCCTGCCGAATTCGCCATTTAATTAGCTATTGAGCAATGTGAAAACTGCTGATAATACTGACGGACCTTGCATATGGATGCTTAGATAGGTGTCGTATTCTTATATGTAGATGGGGATCAGCTGAGAGTCAGCTGATGCGAGCTTAACTAACGTGACATGCCAGAACTAACACTACGCTTGATATATTGCAGTACTACTGCAGTTTTATTGCAGTATAATTGTAGTACTACTTCAGCTGTATTGCAGTAATACTGCAGTTCTATTGCAGTTGTTTGTTAGTAATACTACAGCTCTACTGCAGTTGTATTGCAGTTGTATTTCAACAGTACTTCAGATGTATTGCAGTAAAATGGCAATAATGCAGGGTTTTTTTTGTGTGTGTCCAAAAAACTGCATTTTTCTACATGTAACAAAAACTGCATTACTATTATTATTATTATTTTTTTTTTTTAGTTTATTTTTTTTTAAACTGCAGTATTACTTTTTTTTAAAAAAAACTATAGCTATATTGTAAGGTAATTATTAAATCTTAAGCATTACAGTGTTTTACAATCATTAGGACTAGACCCAGAATTTGCACCTTATATGTTTGATGAATGTTCATGCATAAGTTTATGCAGCAGCTCAGAATTTATGTAAAAAAAAAAAAGATGTCAGATTGCATAAAGTATTCAGATTAAACTTTTAAGTTTATGTTTGCTCATAATAATCCCCACCACAGTACAATATGTTAAGTATGATTTTAATCAGCAGCTCAGAATTTCTGTAAAAAAAAAAAGTCAGATTGCATATATAAAGTGTTCAGATTAAACTTTTAAGTTTATGTTTGCTCATAATAATCCCCACCACAGTAAAATGTTAAGTATGATTTTAATAGATTTTCTATGGATTCTGTCAACTCAAATCTACAGACTGGCTCTGATCTTTGGTAACTAGCATCAGCTTCTCCAGACTGTAAATCTGTGGAAAATTGGGTCAAAATTGTGTAGTGTATTCCAGACATAAGAGACTATAGATAAATTGACATCCATTTAATAAGAGGCTTCATAATGAGACTAGTTTCTGTGTTCATCCCCATGAATTAAATGTTTTATTGGTTTGTTTTATTTGATTTTTGAATGTGTTACTTAGCTGAATGTGGACTAGTATAGATGTAGCAATGTGCTTAAATGACACTTCACTATGAATATATAACTGATCGACTTGAATGCCTTGTTGCTAGATTTTAGTGTTTTTTTTTTTTTTTTTACAATTACTCTTTAAAAAAATCCTTAAAATAAACACGATTTTTTTAATAAAACATGATGTGAGCTTAATGGGAACAGGGGTGTGCTTAAGCACAGCCGGACTTTTTGAGTTGAATGATGTATATCTTAATTGAAATGCTTTTGTCGATTAAAATAAAATTAAATATTTTTGTGTGAGAGATTAATATTTTATTTTAACATAACTTTTTGTACTGAAACCAATATCTTGTGCAGTAAAAATGTCTCAGTGTAGATTTTGATGAGCTTAATAGGTATGTTTACCCTATATGTCAACTTATTCTACTAACCCTAAACCTACCCTAACAGTCTACTCTGAGAGTTAGTAGACACGTAGTTGCAAATTAATGAGAATTAGTTGACATATAGTTGACATGTAGTTACAAAGTTACTTATAGTTAGTAGAATGTCTAAAGTGGATTATCAAAATAAAGTGTAACCCAATGGTCTCTTTTAAAGCTTTAAAAGAGATCTCAATAAAATCACACACTGTGCTCAGATATTTATCCTAGTCTAAAGACTCTGGTGGTCTCACATTTGTCTCCTTTAAAAGCTTTAAAATAGATCTCAACAATATCACACACTGTGCTCAGATGTTTCTCCTTAGCTAGAGACTCTGGTGGTCTCACATTTGTCTCCTCCAAGGTTTCAAACAAGATCTCAACAGCATCACACACTGTGCTCAGATATTTCTCCTAGTCTAAAGACTCTGATGGTCTCATATTTGTCTCCTTTAAAATTTTAGAAGAGATCTCAACAACATCACACACTGTGCTCAGATTTTTCTCCTTGGCTACAGACATTGGATCTCTCACATTTGTCTCTTTTAAAGCTTTAGAACAGATCTCAACAACATCTCTGTCACGAATCCGGTCTGTGAACTTCCGTCCGAATGCCACCAGAGGTCGCCCTTCCATTATATTGACTCTCACACTACACAGACTGTTTCACGTAACCTTGGACTGCATTTCCCATCATCCATTGCGCTGATTGCACACAGCTGTAGCCAATCACACACACACACACACACTATATTACACCCACTCAAATCCTTCTCAAACTGCCGAGTATTGTTTAGCATCTGTCACTGTATAGCGATAGCTACTTTACGGAGCCATTCCCAGTTTCCAGTGTCTAGTATAGCCTCGTTCTTAGTCTGTTTACCTGTGTCTTGATCCTTGCCTGTTTTCTCGTTTTGTCTGATCTCCGCCTGCCCTGTAGTTTATAGCCTGTTTTGGAGTTACCCTTTGCTCTGCTGTTTCAGACTGTGTTTGCACCTCGCCTGGACTCTAGCTCGTCTTGTGGATTCTCCGTTTGCCTTGCCCTCAGGATTCCGTTCGCCGTCAACTGACTCACGCCTTTCTCTGGATACTCTCGTCTTGCCTGAACTATTCATGTTGTTGTTGTCGACCTATTCCTGTTTTATGACCACACCCTTGAATAAAGCTTTTGCAGATGGATCTGCACGCCTCCTCTGTTGATTCCGTAACCAGGGCCGTTTCTAGCCAATTTGACGCCCTAGGCGAAATCCCTATTGAGGCCCCCCCAAATTATATATATATATATATATATATATATATATATATATATATATTATTATTATTTTATTTTATTTATTTATTTATATATACTTTTCAGACACCAGTTTCTTGTCACATTCAAATTGGTTGTCATAGTAACGATGACATAATGCATTATTTGTAAATTGACTTAAGATAAACATTTTGCACAATTTATTATCTATAATATCATTGTGTTGCCACTAGATGCCTGTATAGCCCTATGTAACAATCCCTAGTAGCTAAGACATTGCACATAATTTACACATAAATCACACAAATTAATTTTATTACATTTGGATTTGGATACATGTTTAGATACTATCAATGGCTACTTTTTGTCTTTATCTGTTTTTTGTTCAATTGTTTTGTTGTTGTTGCTTGAAACATTGATTTAAAGTGTCAGTTATTGCATTATTATTTCAGTCAAACCTATAAAACCCTTTGTTGCCCCAAACTACATATAAAAGCCTGATCAGTGGCATAAAAGTAATCAATGCAGCTTAATCCTTTGCTACTCATTAACGCGTGAACTTCCCCTTTAAATAACGTGACGCTCTGCCCTCTGTGTATGACGCTTCTCCCATTAAGTGCTGTGTTAGAAGTGAATGAATTGATTCAGCATTTCGACACCTCCATAAGGATGTATTAAACTCGACAAAGCGGTTTAATAAAGGATGTATTGATCTCGTGAATTAGCGAATTTTACTATACCAATATTTTTTAATTGGCTGTTAAAGTTTATATGGGAATATTACATGACACGCTGATCCTTTAACAATGCATTGGCGCAAAAACGCACACCTTTTGGACAAATCTCGCAACACGATTTATCAACTGCCACAAATACTGCCTAAACAAAATACTGATTTTGTGCACTTTATTTACTAAAAATATTTTAAATTGGCCTTTGAGCTTAGCTTTACTGCATGGCAAAAAAAAATAAAAAATAGCGTTACCTTGCCAAAGCACTGACAGAGCCCATTGATCTAATGCCGTTGATGAGCGCTCCAAATGCAAGCATGCAACAATCAGGCAGCAATTGACACCGCTCTGATCCAATGGCATTCAGGCATCGTCAGATTGACAGTACTCTAGCCCAATGATGTTGGGGATCCAGTGGGGGCGGCAATCATATTTTAGGGTGACCGTGCCACTCTTTATCACAACCCTGCTAAAATGTAGTGTCAGTATGTGCGCTCATTGGCGCCCCTACAGCTGGTGGCGCCCTAGGCGACTGCCTAGCTCGCCTATGCCTAGAAACGGTACTGTCCGTAACAGAATACTCAGCCGGACAAGGATCCAGCAGCTTCTCATGTAGACATTGGCCAGGTATGGACACTGCAAGACTGTTATTAGCCCTCAAGCAGGGCACACGTTCGCTTGAGGACTACATTCAAGAGTATCTGGACATTGCGTATCACTCTGATTTACCGGACTGTGTTTTGATAGACTTTTTCTGTAATGGCATTAATCAACTGCTAAGGTCTAAGCTTATACATGAGGATCTACATTCATCACTGGGTCAGTTTATGGACTATGCTCTGTTGGCTTTTTATTCACTGTGGGCGTCACGGAGGAAGACATCATGTCCGTGCCGATAATGGCGGCTGCAGCATTTAATCAACCGCAGGTTCCGGGACATTTGAGCGTATTGATCACAACACTGGTGATTAAACCCACTTGTGAAATGGCGGCCGCACTGGAGCGCACTCACATAATGGCGGCGACAGCGGAGCCTGTTCACAAAATGCCAGCAACAACAATGCTTCATGTCACAGCTGCCATCCATGAGTCGAGTCAAGTCACAGCTGATCTTCCTGAGTCAAATAAAGCCACATTTGATCATCATGAGTCAAATAAAGTCACAGCTGATCGTCATGAGTCAAGTCACAGTTGATCGTCATGAGTTGTCAAATCACAGTTGATCATCATGAGGCAAGTCAAGTCACTGCTGATCTTCTTGAGTCCAGTCAAGTCACAGTTGATCTTCCAGAGTCTCGTCACATCTCAGCTGATCTCCCAGTGTCTCGTCACATCTCAGCTGATCTTCCAGAGTCTTGACACATCTCATCTGATCTTCCAGAGTCTCGTCATGTCTCAGCTGATCGTCCAAAATCTCGTCACGTCACAGCTGATCGTCCAGAGTCTTGTCACGTCTCATCTGTTTGTCCAGAATCCTGTCACGTCCTGTCTGTTGCATCTGGATCAGTTCTCCAGTATCCCAGACTGACATCCAGCATGGAGGATTCACCGCTGGTGTCAGTACGAGCAGCTGGTATCCCTAAACCAGCGCCTATCCCTTTGAGTCCCTCTTTTCCTGAACTGATTCCCCTGTCTGTAGCGCTTCCCATAATGGGGATCGCTTTATGGTATGTCTGGGCTGCATACATCACCACAGAACTCCCAGAGGCGGCGGTGCCCACTATGATGTCTCCAGAGGTGGCGGCTGAAGCTGCAGGAACTTCTGAGGTAGTGGCGCTCGCTGCCGTGTCCCTAGAGGCAATGATGCCCTCTGCGGTTTCCCTAGAGGTGGCATCCCATGCTGCAGAACCTCCCGCAGCGGCGGCGGCGCTCGCTTCAGCTTCTTGCACGGTGATGGCACCCAGTAATGAACTCTCCTTGTTTCCCGATGATACTGCTGTAGAATCTCCAGAGGTGGCAGCAACTGCTGCAGAACCTCCAGAGGTGTCAGTGGTATCCACTCATGAACTCTCTGCCTGTCCTGTCACGGCTATGGAAACTGTCTGTGAACCCTCTGCCTGTCCTGTCACGGCTGTGAAGGCTATCTGCGAACTCTCTGCTTGTCCTGCCATGGCTATGGAGGCCATCTGTGAACTCTCTGCCTGTCCTGTCAAGGCTATGAAGGCCGTCTGAGAACTCTTGCCTTGTCTCGAACCAGCCAAGGGGCCCGCTTTTGAACTTTTGTCCTACTCTGAACCGGCTGAGGCCGCCATCTCTGAACCCTTGCTCTGTTCTGAACCAGCCATGGTGGCTGATTGTGAATTGTCTCTCCATCTCATCTCAAATAATGTCTCTGATTTCGAACTGTTTGTCTAGCCTGTCTCTGTCAAGGAATCTACACCTGAGCTGTCTGTCTGTCTAAATGCTTCTGTTGAGTCTGAATTTGAACTATCTGTCAGTCCTGATTTATTCATTGAGTCTGTTGTTGAACCATCCATCTGTCCAGTTTCAGTCACTGAAATGTCTGCTAGTCCAGCTTCAGTTAATACAACTAGTTTTGAGCTGTCAGTCTATCCCATCTCAACCCACGAATCTGTTTGTGAACTACCTGCCGGTCCAGTTTCCCTCAATGAATCTGAGTTTGAACTGTCTGTCTTGCCAGGTTCTGTCAATGAACTGTCTACTTCAGCCTCAGTCAATGCATCCAATTGTGAACTGTTTGTTGGTTTAAATTCTACAGTCAAATCTGATTCTGAATTATCTGTCTGTCCAGTCTCTACTAATGAGCCTGAGTGTGAATTGTCAGCCTGTTCAGTTTCAGTCAGTGAGCCTGTTTATGAACTGTCTCCCCATTCAGTTGTCACCAGGGAAAATATTGATTAACTTTTTGTGTTCCCTGCCTTGGCGCTTGGGGCCATAAATGCTCTGTCTGTCTCGTGTGTCTCAGTGTTCCCTATGTCCCAGTTCCTGCCGTGGTCTTCAGCTCCTCCTGCTCCTGCCTGGTGGTCTTCTGCTCCGTCTGCTCCACCGTGGTGGTCTTCTGCTCCAGTCTGGTGGTCTTCTGCTCCGTCAGCTCCGCCGTGGTGGTCTACTGCTCCACCGTGGGGATCTTTGGACTCGTCTGCTCTGTTGTGGTGGTCCTCAGCTCCACCTGTTCGGCCAATTCTGTCCTGGCTCCCTGCTCTGCCGGCTCCACCCAGGTTTCCTGCTCTGCCGGCTCCGCTCTGGCTCCCTGCTCTGCCTTGGCATCCTCTGCCCTGTCCCTCCGTTTCCACATGGACCTGGCCCTCCGTCCCTCCCCCTGTTCTGCCTCCACTCCACCACCCTCCTGGATTATATTGGGATAAGAGCATCTGGAAGCCGCTCCTTGGGGGACACACACACAAACACACACTATATTACACCCACTCAGATCCTTCTCAAACTGTCGAGTATTGTTTAGCATCTGTCACTGTATAGCGATAGCTACTTTACGGAGCCATTCTTAGTTTCCAGTGTCTAGTTTAACCTCATTCTTAGTCTGTTTACCTGTGTCTTGATCCTTGCCTGTTTTCTCGTTTCGTCTGATCTCCGCCTGCCCTGTAGTTTATAGCCTGTTTTGGAATTACCCTTTGCCTTGCTGTTTCGGACTGTGTTTGCACCTCGCCTGCACTCTAGCTCATCTTGTGGTTTCTCCGTTCACTCTCAGGATTCCATTCACCGTCGACTGACTCACACCTTTCTTTGGATACTCTCATCTTGCCTGAACTATTCCTGTTGTTGTTGTCGACCTATGCCTGTTTTATGACCACGCCCTTGAATAAAGTTTTTGCAGATGGATCCGCATGCCTCCTCTGTTGATTCCGTAACAATCACACACTGTGCTCAGAGGTTTCTCCATAGCTAGAGACTCTGGATCTCTAACATTTTTCTCCTCAAAAGTTTAGATTAGAGGTCTCAGCAACATCACACGCTATGCTTAGATTTTTCTCTTTAGCTAAATAATCTGGGGTCTCATATTTGTCTCCTGTAAAGCTTTAGAAGAGATCTCAACTTTACAAAGTGTGTATCAAGTCAAGTAAGTTGAAAGGCAATAAATAAAGGGGGGAAATCATAAATTCAGAGTTAACGGCTATATTGAGAGAGAAACTATGCAGAAATAAGGATAATGTTACTTTTTTATAATACAATGTTTATGTACTTAGGCATATCATTTGTTGTTGGAAATAGTAATGTACCGGATGCCTTAATCAGAACTGATTAACAGAAAATGTAACCCTGCAGCTTTCTTTGCTGAAAGGCACACAAATGGCTTATAACTCAGTCTTGATTATTAATTGACTAATTTAATTATTAATACATATTATATGGTAGAAATGTTTGAGCTCATATTGAGGCATTTGACTTGGTGCACACTTTGTAAAGTTATTGAGATCACTTCTGAAATTGAGAGGAGACAAATGTGAGAGCTCTCGAGTTTTTAGTGTTGGAGAAAAATCTGAGCACAGTGTGTGATGTTGCTGATATCTTGTTTGAAACATTGGAGGAGACACATGAGTGTGCTACACACAATTCTGAGTGTGCTACACACAGGTGAGTGGGCTATACAAACCACTTTTAGTAACGCACTCATCCCACTATATGCACACCAGACACTTTCTATAATCACTCCTTGCTACAAAGACTCAATAGTATAATATATGTTTACTTGTGCATTGCACTACAAAATCATTTTGCACTATGCGCTGCTTCCCCCAAATCTCTCTTCTGCACAACATTTAATGTACAAAATATATTTCTTTGCACAATTTTATGTACATATCTCTTTTGCACAATTTCATGTACAGTATGTATGTAAAGTTTTTGTACAGTCTCAGTTTGTGTATGTGTAGTCAACTATGTATAGTAGTTATAGCATTTATAGTATATGTATAGTCAGATGGTTAACTGTTGTATAGCTCTATTATTTTTCTTATACTTGCATTGTTGTATGTTTATCTTATGTTTAACTGGTATGTAGCACCGTGGTCCTGCGAGACACAACATTTCGTTCTACTACATGTCCACACATGTAGCAGAATGACAATAAAGCTCAACTTGAACTTGAACTTGATGAGACCACCATAGTCTTTAGATTAGGAGAAATAGCTGAGCACAGTGTGTAAAGTTGAGATCTCTTCTAAAGCTTTAAAGGTGCCATAGAATGCATTGATACAATATTTTAAATTGTTCTCTGATATCTACATAGAAGGTATGTGGCTTAGGTAAGGGCAAAAAATCTCCAGAAACCTAGGATTTGTCCTTAGAATGGAATGGTCTATTATTACCTTATTTGGAAGGTTAGGAATAATAATGTTGAGCTCTGCTCTGATTGGCTGTTTCACAGTGTGGCTAATTTCAGTAGCTCACACAGCAGGAAGGAAACACAGGGAAAATATATATTTCAATACTTTCTCTCGCAGTTACATCATTGGGTAATTATACTGTATATAAAATGCGGGCATCAGGGAGCCACTATTAATATGCGGGGCATTGAAATGCACGATCGCTTTTTACTTTCACTTTCGAAATTTGCGATCGCACGTACTCTGTGTAAACAACAGCGGCAGTACTTGGCACACATTTTACAAGATCAGATGCTTGTCAGTGTTGCTCAGGATCTGTAAATCATTCGCCATCATCCTCAGTCATCTCTCCTTACTCTGCTTATGTGGTAAGTGAAATCTTATGTACTGCAATGTAACAGACTACTGCTAGCTAGCAAGCAGCCAACCATGTCCCTTTAGTGGCTCGCATTATTTTATTAGAACGCGTTATTTGCTTTCCGTGCCTTTCTGAATACAGACACCAACCCATCCCTGCACTTCACATCCCCTGCACAGCTTGGAACATAACATTTATTTCCATGATCTGTCATTTTCGCTGTTGTCCTCGCTTGTTTCTTTACAATACCAGCAGAACTTCTGATGGTTTGGCAGGCCTAAACATGGGTGAGTATACGCAAATGTTGGGGGCGTAACTATTAGTGATCCTGACTGTAACGTCACTGACTGTCTGTAACGACTGTAAGTCGGTGTTATGTTCTGATTCGCCTATTTTTCAGTGGTCTTTTGCTTTCATAAGATTTACATAAGAAGGAGGAAACAATGGCGTTTGAGGCTCACGGTATGTCATTTCCATGTACATAACTCTTATTATTCAACTATGCCAAGGTAAATACAATTTTCCATTCTATGGCACCTTTAAAGGAGACCATTGTGAGAGTGTTAAGGTCATTGCACACTTAGTCCGAGATTTTCGTATTCCAATTCGTATTAATTAATCCATTGTGAAAAAATTTGCAAAACAGTAGCCTACTAAATGGAGTCTTCAAGCATTGAGGATGATTTTGTTGTCCTCTCGCTTCTTAAAAAAAAAAAGGAAAAAGAAAGTAAATATTGGGTCCATCCAATCCTAAAATATAGAGAGGACGGAGAGTTCCCCCTCCTTATTAAGGAGCAGCGGGATTTTCACGGGTGATTCAAGGTTTACTTCAGGATGTCAGTGGCTCAGTTTGATGCTTTGCTAGCGATACTAGAGCCACATATTAAAAAGACCACCAGTTTCTGTGAACTCGGTGTGCAAGGATCTATATACAGTGCTTTGTGCTGCGAGATGAAGTGGATGAACTTGACAATCGCCATTCTGGATTTTGGCGTTTGCTTGTACGGTGGCTCTGAACTGTCAAAACACTTCTCAAAATGCTTGCTACGGATGCGAAAAATGGAAAAAAATATAACCGATCCGAATTTTTTTTTATGACGGACGTAAATTTCAGAGACAGTGTGTAAACATGATTGACATAACGTGAGGTCGAATTTATTTTTCAATGTGCGAAAATTTCGGACTCAGTGTGCAATGACCTTTAGAGTTTTTGTCTCAGGAGACAAGTTTGAGAAGCAGGAGACTCGAGCAAAAGTTTCCATTCAATCTTAAAGTAACCTCATCTCTGTCTAGGAGAAACATTTGAAATGTTAAAGATATCTCTTTTTTTATTTATTTATTTATTTTTTCTACCCTCTGGTAGGCTTCAATGTCATTTATCTACACCATTTTAATCAAAGACAATACATGCATTGTCATATTTGAAGTTGTTTTATGTAGACAATATTTTATTGCATACTGATTTAACAGAGGAAACCATAACCTGCATTTACATACATGTGAAAATGGGCTGCACAATACAAAATTAATGCTAAACAAAGAAAAAAAAAAAAAAAAAAAAACTGGCACACTAGTGTTACATTTGTTAAAAAAGGTATTGCTCTTATAGTAAATATCTTGCACTTGTAAGTCCTTTCTAGTGTGTTTGGAAAATGTGGTGGACATACAATGCTGGACATTGAAGATAAATTTAAACATTTAAACTAGTAACCCTTGATATTCTGAAATGTTTGTTGCTAATTAAATGATAATTTTAGTATTTACAATATTAGTAAAAGTTTAACATTTCTCCTAAAATAAAACTTAAGACATCTTAAGACAAAGCTGATATGTCAATGAGACATATAAGAGAATCACCCCTTAGTATCCTGAGTATAAAGTAACCTAGCTTAGGCCATAGCCTTGTGGGCAGCATTGACATGAAGGCACAACTGCATCTCAGACAGCATGGGTTCGAGTCCCAGCTAAAAGTACTTTCCTGCTCCTGTTCAATTCTCACATGTCCAGTTGTTTCCTGTCTCTACTCCTACTGTCCTGACCATTAAAGCTGATAAACCTCATTGCAATAAAAACATTTTTTTAATAAGTCATGCAAGAGCTTACAGCAAGACAATAAAGAGATATCCTATGTTTCTCACACGTTTCTCTCCCATTGTCATTTTGGATTACTTTCTTTCAAGACTTTCTCATGTCTCGGTTGTCTCTACTTTTATTTCTCCGAAGGATTTTTAGGAGAAACATCTTAGACACTGCTGAAACTAAAATGAGAAATACATGAGAATCACAACTAAGTCTCATGAACTCAGAAAGCGCAACCACTGAGCAATAAAATATTCCTATAATACTAATAATAATAGAGATTGCAGCAAGACAATAAAAAGATATTCTATGTTTCTTCCACCACATTCTCAGTTTTGACTTTTTTTTCTCAAATATTTCTCATGTCTCATTTGTGTTTTGAATTGAATTTTAGGAGAAACATCTGAAATGCTGTTGATACTAAAATGAGAAATATATGAGAATCTCAACTAAGTCTCCTGAGCTTAGGAATAGCAACCACTGAGCAATAAATTTTTCCTATGGGGAAATGTCTTGAAAAACATCAAGGGAAAAAAAAAAAAATAAACAAAAAAATACCCAACAAAAAACAAACAAACAAAAATTTTTATGTATGCAAATTGTATAATATCCAAGTTACACATTTCTAGTAATTGTGCAGTTAATTCTCATATTGTAAGAAAGAAAGTTTTGGAATAATTTTTCTCTCCCCAAATTTGTCACTACTGAAATACAGTAATAATTTAATTAAAAGGGTTATATTGACCCATTAAGATTTTGCTTACACCTTGCTTATATACAGTGCAAAAAAAAAAAAAAAAAAAGATACCCTGCTGATTTTGTATGTTTGCCCACTGACAAAAAATGATCAGTCTATAATTTTAATGGTAGGTTTATTTTAACAGCGAGATACAGAATAACAAAAAAAAAACAACAACAAAATCCAGAAAAACGCATTTCAAAAAAGTTATAAATTGATTTGCATTTTAATGAGTCAAATAAGTATTTTACCCCTTCGCAAAACATGACTTACTACTTTGTGGTAAAATGTTTCAAGACGTTTCTTGTAGTTGGCCACCAGGTTTGCACACATCTCAGGAGGGATTTTGTCCCACTCCTCTTTGCAGATCCTCTCCAAGTCATTAAGGTTTCGAGGCTGACGTTTGGCATCTCGAACCTTCAGCTCCCTCCACAGATTTTCTATGGGATTAAGGTCTGGAGACTGGCTAGGCCACTCCAGGATCTTAATGTGCTTCTTCTTGAGGTACTCCTTTGTTGCCTTGGCCATGTGTTTTGGGTCATTGTCATGCCCATCCACAACCTATTTTCAATGCCCCGGCTGGATTCAATGCCCTGGCCCTGACAGTACATGGCTCCGTCCATCGTCCCTTTGATGTTCTCCTCTGAATCATTGGCAAACTTCAGACAGGCCTGTACATGTGCTTTCTTGAGCAGGGGAGCCTTGCGGGCACTGCAGGATTTCAGTCCTTCATGGCATAGTGTGTTACCAATTGTTTTCTTGGTGACTATGGTCCCAGCTGCCTTGAGATCCCTGACAAGATTCTCCCGTGTAGTTCTGAGCTGATTCCTCACTGTTCTCATGATCATTGAAACTCCACGAGGTGAGATCTTGCATGGAGCCCCAGTCCAAGGGAGATTGACTGTTATTTTGTGTTTCTTCCATTTGCAAATAATCACACCAACTGTTGTCACCTTCTCACCAAGCTGCTTGGCGATGGTCTTGTAGGCAATTCCAGTCTTGTGTAGGTCTACAATCTTGTCCCTGACCATCCTTAGACAGCTCTTTGGTCTTGGTCATGGTGGAGAGTTTGGAATCTGACTGATTGATTGCTTCTGTGGACAGGTTGTCTTTTATACAGGTAAGGAGCTGAGATTGGGAGCCAGAAATATTGCTGATTGATAGGGGATCAAATACTTATTTGACTCATTAAAACGCAAATCAATTCATAACTTTTTTGAAATGTGTTTTTCTGGATTTTTTTTTTTTTGTTTGTTATTCTGTCTCTCACTGTTCAAATAAACCTACCATTAAAATTATAGACTGATAATTTCTTTGTCGGTGTGCAAACGTACAAAATAAGCAGGGGATCAAATATTTTTCCCCCACTGTATATATATATATATATATATATATATATATATACACATATATATTAGGGGTGACCCCGAATAGTCAAAGTTTCGATGCTTCGATAGGAGGAGCCTGATTCGACTACCAATCTTAGAGTTGAATATTCGCAGGGGTGTTATGATCATGCCATTTTGGCTAGCCTATTTGGGGGTGCTCAATGTCCGATTTCACATAGAACAACCGTTTTTCTCCCAATAAGTTAATATACAGCCTATTAAGTTAATGCAAATAAGAATCTGAAAGGAAACAAGCTTTTAAAAAAAATATTTCTAACGTGCGTGAATAAATCCAACCACCAAGTTTCACTTTCCATAATCCGTGACCGACAGAGGAGAGACTCAAATTGACAGGCAGAGTGAAAGACTGGATTTTTTTGATCAGGTAGGGTACAAGTGATTGCAAAACATTTCAGCTGGTTTATATATCATGCATATTATTTATCTCGCAAGAAGGTTTTTGGTGTGATGTACAGCTTGCCAGCTCTTATATATATATGGATAAAGTGGATGGTATCCATTAAGCTCCTTGGGTTCCACAACCTGCAGTTCAGAAGTGCAATTACTCATCAGCTCATAACTTTGCAAGTGCTCTATGTACCAGGCTTTGAAGGGTTTGAGGATGAATGACACTTTGGTGTTCACAATTATCATTTTAACATCTCGCCAAAGTCGGGCAGTCCACTGGTGTGCCCTACAGACAAAAACATTCCCTCCGAGTACTTGGTACCATAGATGCTTGCATGGGTTGAAAGAAATACAGTGTCTATGTTAACATATTTATGCTCAATGGTCTGCCTCACTGAATGTTCAAGTGTGTCTGGTGAAACAACAGCAACGCGTCCTACTTCTAGATCAGTTTTGAAAACACTTGGCAAATCAAGGTAGTAAGCCAAAGCGAGCTGATGATTTTTGGCCTGAGTGAGCAAGACATTCTTGAAGTTTTTACTGTCATGCACAACTCTCTTAAAGAAGTTGTGCTTTGCCTCAAAGCAAATAGTCCAAAAATCAGTGAGGCCCAAATTGACGAATCATTTCAGAATAGTGTTCTAAAAAGTGAAGCTTGGGAAGAATGTGGAAATCTGGGAAACACTCTTTCAGCAAGCACCTGTGTTCTGATATTTTGGACTCCAAGTAGCACAATGTCTCAGAGAATTGTCCAGTATCTAGGAGCTCAATAATATCTTTCAGATCTCGTAAGATTTGCCAAGTTTTGTCTCCTTCTGGTACTCTGTGACCCACCATCAAGGGCAGTAACCTTAATTCAATTCAAGTTTATTTGTATATCGCTTTTTACAATACAAATCATTGCAAAGCAGCTTTACAGGAAATTAAGTTTCCACAATATATTTATATATTGTAGAAACTTAATATATTTAACTTGTGGCAAAAT
>JAFVLL020025611.1:0-21926 GCA_021397915.2 Tor tambroides | reverse complement strand
GTCTTACGACGCAGTACTCGTTCCCATATCTCAGGGAACCGAGGTTACGAAAGTAACCGAGTACATTTCTCTGTAATCGTTTGGATTATTTGGAGGCTTAGGGAGTTTTTCAGAACTAAATTCTTGTTGCCAGACATTTTACATATAACCTTACATGTTTTTAATGATTTACAATAGCTATGCCATAGACTACCTCAGCAACCCTTGTAACCCATTTTTTTTAAACCGACAGAGAGTGATTTTAGTGAGAGGATATGCAATGTAATATAATGCCAGTGGGTGATCAGAAAAAATGCTTAGTAAAGTCTTTTGTTTTTCTTCAGTTTTACAAACCGTGGTTTGGGGTTTTGAGTAAATGATTTTCTCATTGAGTAGAACAAAATTCATAAGCACAGAATTATTTCCTGTGGTTCTGCTGGTTTGAAAGCCATGGAAGCATAGTCTCTCTCAAACCACGATTGTGCCTGAAGATGCCTATAAACACTTATTATTGGGTTTTTAGGAAACACATAGATCAGCTTCTCTGTTCACTTGTAGTCCTTGTGTCAGTACTTTTGTGACAGCCGTATGATATAAGTAAACTTCAAGAAACAGTGAAAGTGATAGAAACATGGGAAATGGAACAGTTCAGAAATTTGAAGAGGGCTATAGTGAGAAGAAGGACAGTCTGTTTATTGATGCCTGTCAGGAGTGTACTTCTGTGTAAATACATCAGCAAATGTTATCAATGGTACTGTACAAACACAACAGATGCATTTGTTTTGTTAATTTGGCAGTGATTGTCATTCAAGGAAATACAGGACTGTGTTTTTAGTTTTAAATGTCAGATGGTATGATTTGGCGATGGGCTGGAAATATTGAATATGACACATGATGGTGTGTCATGCAGCGCTGTGTCCCGCAGTGGGTGACTCTCTTGGTCGAATTCTGTTTTTGTGTGTGCGACAGACTCACAGCGCTCTCAGACAGCTGAAGCCTGGCGGGAACCTTTGTTCCCTTCTTCTGGCTCCGTGGTTCCCATGGGGCTAATGTTTCTGAGACAGTCAAGGCCTTCATATGACCAACAGGATCTTCAAAACATTATGAGAGCTCAGGTTAACCAGTGCTAACAAGAGCTGAGTTTGGACCAGTTTCTCAATCTGAATATGAAGAATATGCTGCACTCATGACCAGTCTGGGTTTTTTCCTGTTCTGCTGAGCGTTCTTCAAAGGAAAAAGTGACTCTATTTAATATTTATTTGTACATATGTATAGCCCTTAAATAAACATAAAAATCTGTCTTCCAGGTTGTTGTCTGTATTCATTTTTCTCCTTGTCATTAATTGTTCTTCATGTGCTATATTTCTAGATATTGACATGAAGAAGGACATAGAGGTGCTGATAGCAGAGGAACGTGCTGAGATCATCTCTAAATATAATAAGGTAAATTATGCCATTTACACTTTGTTCAGATATATATTGAAATAGTACGGATACTGTGATAGTTACTATAACTTATTCAAGTTTGCCTATTTCCTTTGATGTATACATTCAGTTAATGACTTACTAATAAACATGTCTTTGTGCTAATTGATATGTATATTACTATCTAAAAAGTTATAAGAAATGAAAACTTATATTCAGCAAGGATGTATGAAATTGATCAAGTGACAGTAAGGACATGTATAATGTTACAAAAGATTCATATTCCAAATAAATACAAGTGTTTTCAACATGGATAATAGTAAGTAATGTTTATATTATATTAAAATGATTTCTGAAGAATCATGTAACACTGAAGTTGAAAATTCAGTATATTAAAATAGAAAACAGTTATTTTAAATTGTAATAAAATTTCGCAGTATTATTGTTTTACTGAATTTTGATTGAATAAATACAGCCTTGGTGAGCATAAAAAGCTTTAATTTAAAAAAAAAAAAACTTAACGTCACTAAACTTTTGAACGGTAGTGTACATAATGCTGATCATTAGCCTATGTTTATCATTAGCAGGGGAAATGTATTATTGTCTTGTATGTTGCTGTATTACAGTTTGGCATTTCATTAATTACATTTTTAATTAACAATCAATCATTGCACACCTGCAGGTAATAGATAGGTGTGTAGGAAAAAAGACCAAAAAAGTGGTTTGAATATGCCTGATGAAGCTCATGAGACCGAAACATTTTCAATAAATGATTGTTTTTGATACTTTCGCAAGTATTGGGATTTTCAAGAGTGAGGGGTTTTATTAATTAAATTTTTACATTTTGTGGATGTTTATTTTACATTGGGTTGTATACATCTGGTTGTTCACATGTGCTGTGGCCTTTGTGGTTGTTGAGTCAGGTTGGTTTTATTTGTATGGGGCTTTTTCGTAATACACATTGTGGCAAGGAAAAACTCCCTAAGATGCGTAAAAAGGGGAAAAATGGGGAGGAACCACACTCAGATATTAAAGGTGATTTTATGTGCTAGGGCAGCAGACAGAGGATTTTTGAACCAACAAAGTGTTTGTGGAGTAAATGGCCACCATGGTGATCAATTTGACCATGGCACATCATGACATTCTCTGACAGACTCATTTGAAATTGGGAAATACTGGAACTGTAATCCTCGGCTGTCTGTCACGGATCACTGCTTTCTTTCCACTCTTCTCTCCACCATGGGGTTGAGAAGAGGGCAGGAGAGCAGCAGCCATCCCCCTCAGGGAATCAATCCACACCAACTGGAAAAGCTTTTAAACATCGGCTATACTGACAGGGTGCAAATTCTGTCGAATAAGTGCAGAGCATTAAAATGTTCTCTGCTCATAAGTCAAAATTATAGCTATGTGTCATTGGATGTATGACAGGAGTTGGGACACATTTGTTTGCATTTTATAATTTCACTAGAATGGTTAGCAGGCCACAGAAAAGAGAAAGGGTAATGTGGAGAGCTAGGCCAAGAGAGAATATTGATGCTGACGCTTTCCATAACTGCATCAACCACTCAGCAACACATTAAAAAGGACAAGTTTCAGCACAGAACTGCCATTTATAACACACTTCTCCTCGACAGTTGTAAATGCTTCCTGTATTACAGTGGATACTTCACTGGGGTGGGATAGGGACAAAATCAGTTGTGGCAAATAGTGATGGGGACATTGATCCATGTGATGCATTCATATATGATATTTATTTGTTTAATTAATCTTATTTTTGTAGTTTATAAAAACCTGCATCTTAAGTGTATTACATACTGTAACTTTTTTTTTCTGGAAAATCTGGCAACCACCTAATAGGTTAACTGCCTATTTTAATCATTGATTTACTTATTCCATAATCACTAGAAAATGTGCCAACAAAGAAATTTAATAGGTAACACTCAATTAGTAGGGACCAATTCTCACTCTTGACTAGTTGCTTATTAGCTTTTGCCTGTTATTAACATATTTGGTATTAGTACTTAAGCACATATTCTGCATGACCATATACTGCTACATCCCTAATCAATACCTAAACTTAACAACTACCTTACTAACTGTTAATAAGTAGCAAATTAGGAGTTTATTGAGGCAAATTCACAGTTCTGATTCAGAATCTGTTGGATTTAAAGGTGCTTAAAAGATGCCTGGAACTGGATGATTTGTTTCACCTTTGATAAACTCTACACTGTTTGTGTTTAGATGAGTCAAATGAAGTATGCACTTGTGTATATTTCAGGGTAGAGACGCAGGAGTTCAGATCGATCCTTGGGAGGATGCAGACTACAGCATATACAGAGTCACAGATCGCTTTGGATTTCTTCAGTAAGTCCTGGTTAAAAGCCAACACTCAGTTTCCATATTGGCAGGTGAAGGATGCATTTGTTGCTTTCAAAGACCGTAAAACTACTTTTATTTTGTCTGAAACAAACCCGTCAGTCATGATGGCTGACTTTTTTCATTTTGATTTTTACATTTTTTTTAATCGAAATGCATTGTGTATCAACACATTTAATTATGTATTAATTTCTTAAAAAAATAAGATATTCAAGATTCATGAAGATATTCTAGGATGCATTCAATTGAACAAAATTGACAATAAAAAGACATTTATAAAATCCACAAAAAAAATCTGTTTCAAATAAATGCTGTTCTGTTCATCGGGGTTTCTGCAAAAATAAGTAAGGAAGTAAATAAACAAATACAACTTAGGCAACTGTTTTAAAGACTGATAATAAGAAGAAATATTAATTTATATTACAATATATTAGATCTGAAGACTAGAGTTACAGTTGCTGGAAATTCAGCTTTGCTATTACATTTTAAAATATATTCAAATAGAAAAGAGTGATTGTAAATCGCAGTGGTGTTTTATTATTTTTTCTGTATTTTTGATCAAATAAATGCAGCCCTGGTGAGTGTAAGAGATCAAACCTTTGAATTGTAGCATACATTATGATTTTAATTCTGTCTGAATCAAACAACAACCTCTGTACAAATTACAATTGCAGTTGCCTGTTTTTTGGCTATCCCAGTGTCTAAACCTAATCCTAGCCAGACAGGAATGTTTGTGATGGTATACTAGTATTGTATAGTTTTTTTTTTTAACCCTGTTTGTTTTTCCCACAGTGAAGAAGAATTGCCCACACCCAGTGCGCTTGAAGAGAAGGTATGCACACACAAATTAAGCATATAAATATACTATACAGGTGATGTGTATTCAAACAGCATGTGAATATATTATTCAAACAGCGTTTTGTAAAATCACAGACAAAAACACAAAGGATCACAGATTGAATCAGTAGCTGTGTGGAGACTCCTTTGTAAGCAGGCTTACGGTGACCTTCAGACATGAGCGTTTAATACACAACAGTGTGTGGCAGACACAGCTGGGCTGTCTGGAGGTGTGCTCTCATGTGACGTATTCACAGCGTGGAGGTGGCTGATGCATTTCCCAGCTGACATTTGTGCAGTCGTGTTGTGGCACGTAAAGGTTAAAGACTAGGGGTGGAAAGAGTGAAAGCTGTCCCCAGAACAGATGTTAATAGCAGCAGGGTGATCTGAATGCCTGTTCTGCATCTAATCCCAGAGTACTTATTCAAACGAGGAAAGAAATATTGCTTCCTTAGAAAAAAACACAGGAGGGTTGTTTGTGTCATGTAGCAGATATTTATACTCATACCTGTCTGTAAATGGACTCTGAGGATTAGAAAGCTTGTGTGCACCATATACCACTGATGACATATTCTTTCAGCTTTTTTATTTTATTATTTAATTCTTTAAAAAGAAAATAAATAATTGAAATCAAATGAAGATGTGAGAACTACACTACCAACTCTAAACTAAAAGTTTGGGTTTGTTAAGATTTTGAATGTTTTTGAAAGAAGTCACTTATGGCGCATTCATTTATTTAATTATTAATTATAAGATAGGGTTATTTTTTTATTATTATTGATGTTTTTGGTGATTGGTGTTTGATTATTTTGTGTTTAGTAATGAAGATTAAACAGAAAATTTACTTTTTAATCAAGTCCATTTTTTGTTTTTGCAATTCAGAATTCATCAGATTTCATTGTTTTTCCCTGTGCAGCAAAAACAGGTGGAGATTGAGAGGGTGCAGAAATGGTTGAAGATGCTGAAGAACTGGAGCAAGTACAGGAACAGTGACCGGGTGAGCTTCACCTCGAGAGGTTGCCATCATTTCTCTGAAAATCAGAGAGAGCACTGTGATGTAGCTCCATGGAGATCCAGCGTGATGCTTAAAACACACTCACACACACACACTTGCACTTACTCCTGGTGTCTTTGTGCAGATGATTAAGAGGGTGTATAAAGGCATTCCACTACAGCTGAGAGGACAGGCCTGGGCCCTGCTACTAGATGTTGAGAAAGTCAAGAGTGACAATGCAGGAAAATATGAGGTACAACATAAAAATATGCATGCATATACATTCACACACAGTAACTCAGCAGATTTAGCTGTGACCTATGGACACTATGTAGCCGCAAGTCTCTGCTGGCCTAAAGCCGGGTGTTTGGTGAGAGTGGTATTACTGGAGTGGTGTTGTGGTAGAGCTTTTTCAAAGGGATTAGAGTGTGATCTGAATACAGACAGATGGCTGATACAAGGCATGGAAAGAGATAGAACAGAACAAAAAAACAAGAAAAACAAACCTTCAGAGCTGCTGAGATTTTACAACAAGCAAGAAGTATTTGCACTGTGTCACTGAACAAGGTGCCCTGGTGGTGATATCCTTTATTGCATGCTTTTGTAAATGTATTACAATGTGGTCAGTGGTCAAGATTTTTTTAAAGAAATTAATACTTTTCTTCAGCAAGGACACATTAAATTGATCAAAAGGGGCAGTAAATACATCTATAATGTTACTAAATATGTCTATTTTCAAATAAATGATGTGTTTTTAAAACTTCTGTCACATGTATGTTCTGTTTTGAGGACTTTTATGTTGATATGTATTTCTGCTTCCGTTGGTCCCTGTGTTTCCTGTGTTCATTTCCTGTTTTCTTTAGTTTATTTTAATTATGTCCTAGTTAGTTTCCAAGGTAACTGTTTTTTTTTTTTACCTGTGTCATGTTTGGTGGTTAGTTTTTCCATGTATTGCCGTGGGTTTGAATTATAAGTTTGTTGGTTATTGTCACTGCTTATGGTGTTCTTAGTATATATTTCACATTATTAGTGTTTAACTATTTTTTAATCAAATAAATGCAGCCTTTGTGAACATAGGAGACTTTCAAAAACATTAAAACTGACCCAAAACTTTGAATGGTAGTGTATATATCATGAGCAGAAAAAAAAAATGATAAGAGAATAAAAGTAGGGTAACACTTTATTTTAAGGTGTCATAATACAGAGTAATTACCTAATTAAGTACTTAGTTGTAGCCGTTGTACTTACATGAAACAAATTGTACTTATGTAACTAAGTTATGGAACAGCCTGTACTTACAGTTTGTAATTATGTAGATGTAATAGGCAGCTACTGTTACACATATGTAACAGACCGAGTCTGTTACATCGCTACTAGTACACTTAAGCACAATCTTGATACACTTTATTTTAAGTAGCTTATGCCAGTGTAATATTCTGTAATTTTAATGTAATTAGAAAGGTATTGCATGTATTTAAGCTGTGTACTGGTGGGTTAAATCAAACTAAGGTGCAGCTGGATAAGGTGTACAGTATAGATACACATGAAGTACACTTAAGTACAATCTTGATACACTTTATTTTAAGTAGCGTATGCCTGTGTACTTACATTTATAATTACGTTGTATAATGTCTGCAACACATGTAACAATCTTTTGGTTACATAAGTAGCTGTGTAACAGACTCAGTCTGTTACATATGTGTAACAGTAGCTGCCTATTACATGTATATAATTACAAACTGTAAGTACAGGCTGTTCCATAACTTAGTTACATGGTAAGTACATTTTGTTTCATGTAAGTACAACGGCTACTACTAAGTACTTAACTAGGTAATTACTCTGTATTATGGACACCTTAAAATAAAGTGTTACCAAAAGTAGTTACAGTATGTAATAAATGATATAATGTATTGGTCAGCTGTTCATTTTGACAAAATAAACCACTCAGTATTGTAGGTATAATATCACATAATTAAATCTAGAAATGGTTGTCTTCTAATGTCATCTTGTACGGCATGGTAGCTTATCAACATTGAATCTATTTTTGATGAAGCCATTTGTTTGATTGACAGAGAATGAAGGAGCAGGCCCAGCTGTACTCTCCAGAAATCAAACAGATTGACCTTGATATCAACAGGACCTTTCGAAACCACATCATGTTCATGGATCGATTTGGTGTAAAGTAAGTAACACATGAACACATTAAATTAATTTGATTATATGCCTTGAGGCATACATTTACTAAGGTTAAAAAACATTGCCCTTGTAGAGGTTAAAAATGTATCTGGAAATCGATTTAAGGGAAATATTGTCTCTTAACTGAAATGTGTATATTTGCCTAGGTGTAGGATAATTTTTCAGTTTTTATCCTGGCTTTACAAATCCTGCAAAGTATCCTCCTTTTTGGTGATATGGCCTCTTTAGACATGTCTAAATGAAGGCTAAGCTTCTAAATTAAAAAGTCATAGTTAGTTAATAGTTAGTTAATAGTGAGAATTGGTCCTCAAACTAAAGTGTGGCCGATATGCGCATAAAATACAGACACGGAACAGAGACATGTACAGTGTATGTGTTTATTGCGAAATGAGTGCACATTGCTCAAACATTTCTTGAATTCGCTATTTATGTGCTTTATGAAAGTGCCAGAGTATATGTTCATCAACATCTCAGTTTCTCTACGCTACTTTTGCAGACAATCTCTGGAGCTGATTTCTGCATTTTCAGAGCTTGTTCCCCAAGCAGGCCAGAAAAGGGAATGATGTCACTGAGGATTTAATAGATTGCAGGCCTTAGAAAGCCAAGTGGAAAGTCTTGCTCATCTGAAGGGTGTCATTAATGCTCACACATGAAGGGAGGGCCTCAACTTTAATTTGAAGGAGCGAATGCATCTTTGTGGAAAAATATGGATTCATGTGTTGCTGATGTGTGTTTGTTTCATTGTGTATTTTCGGTAAAAGACAGAGTTTGAGTCTGACAACACTTTTCTTCTCTTCACAGGCAGCAGTCTTTGTTCCATGTGCTCTCTGCGTACTCTGTTTACAATACGGTAAGAGTGCAATCACATCCATGGTTAATAAAGAGATGTTACATAATTGCTGACTTTGTCTGTTCTTGTCCACAGGAAGTGAGTTACTGCCAGGGCATGAGTCAGATTGCTGCCATACTGTTAATGTTCATGAATGAAGAAGATGCATTCTGGGCTTTGTCCCAGCTCTTAACCAGTCAGAAACATGCCATGCATGGTGAGTCCTCATTTATTCTGCTCTTGTTAAGAATTTTAATGTTGATTTATTTATTTTTTTTAACATACAAACTTCATAAGACTATATATACATACGACAAGACACATTTCCATTCAAAAGTTTTGAGTCAGTATTCTTTAATGTTTTTAAAAAAGTACTAAGCTACATGTATGGTCAATTTGATTAAAAATACAGTTAAATGGTTATATTGTGAAATGTTGTTACAATTTAAAATAACTGTTTTCTTTTGTAATATATTTTAAAATATATAGTTTATTCCTGTAATAGCAAAGCTACATTTTTAGTATCATTACTCCAGTTTTGCTGATTTCCAACTCAAGAACCATTTATTATTATTATAAAAGATGAAAACATTTGTGCTGTTTAATATTTTTGTGGGAACCATGCTACATTTTTTCAGGAGACTTTGATGAATAGAATTTTTAAAAGAACAGGATTTATTTGAAATAGAACTCTTTTTTGTAACATTATAAATGCCTTTACTGTCAATTTAATAAAGTATTCATTTCTTTCAAGTCTTACTGACCCTTTTGAATGGCAGTGTATATAACACTTATATCACAGTGTATATCATGCCTTCACATTTGCAACCCATCACAGGATTCTTTGTTCCTGGATTTCCCAAACTTCAGCGTTTCCAAAACCACCACGATCAGATTCTCTCCAAACTTTTACCCAAACTAAAGAAGCATTTGGTAAGGTTGCTGTGGCAGTTACAGTAACTATAACTATTAACTTCATTCACTTAACATGATACTGTATCTAGTGCTGAGTTTTCTTCCCTTCTCATTCTCATTTTTTTTCTGTTTATATGCACTCTCATCAGGATAAGGAGCAGATGTCCAGTGGGATTTACAGCACTAAATGGTTCCTCCAGTGTTTTATTGACAGGGTAAGTGCTTGATCTGAGCAGATGCATTGTAACCAAACTGACAATGGTGTTATGTAAGCGGTGATTAGTAGATAGGTGTACACGCTCGATCATATGCTAAGCTTAGATCTCAAAGCCAGGAAATGATACATCAACTGTGTGTATATTATAGTGTTGGTTCAGGTCACTGCAGACAATCCTAAAAGTGGTGATTCATTTGGCTCTCTTTGAATGTAACTGTTGAATCAGCTGTTCTGATCATAACTGTGATTATGTTCAACCAATGAGGGATGGAAACATTTCTGGATCTGCTCAAATGAGAGGTGTTTATATGAAGAGATGCTGTCAGTGTGATCTGCTCAGACTTGTTCAGCTAAAAACCGAGGTGTTAAGTGGACATTCAGGTTTATACAGGTTTATATTATTTTATTTTGGCTCATACTGTAGATGTGGACACAGAAGGAGGAACTGGGATTGAATGTCAACAGCAAAGCATTGATAATTAGTTAATACAAATGATTAGATGTAGATGCAGAGAAGTCAGGGACACCTCTGAGGAAAGAAACTGCTGATCTGTAGTATCATATATAATCTTCAAGCTTTGTGTTCATTAGGTGTTTCCTCTTGTACAGGACTTTTAGAAAATAAACCCTTAAAAATGTCTTTCACACATTTTTTATTGAAATAGACTAGATATATAGTTCATCCAAAAATGAAAACTCTGTCATCATTTAGTTATTGTATGAAAATGCTTTAATTTGTAAATTATATAAATTATGTATGTATGAATGTCCACTGGCTTAGTTCACCCAAAAACACAAAAGTGTAACACAAAAGAAGATATTTTGAAATCCCCCCAAGTCACAACATTCTTCAAAATGACATCTTCACACATAATAATATAATTATATATGTTGAAACTTTCTATTACATAATATATAATATAAAATAAAATGATTTAGGTTTACTTGACCTATTTTTAGATCATCATCAGATGTAAATGCATAATAATTGATTGTTTTATAACAGATTCACATTATAAGAGTAAAGGTCTAGGTTAAGGGTAAAACATTAAAATCTATAAAAAATAGTAAAAAGTGATAGATAGATAGATAGATAGATAGATAGACAGATAAGAAAGAAAGAAAGAAAGAAAGAAAGAAAGAAAGAAAGAAAGAAAGAAAAAGAAAGACATGGTAGATCATTTCCAATGCCCAAAAATAAAGAAGCACCCTCGGATAAACACACTTTGGTTACATGAGGAAAAATGTTTAGGTACAGTGACCATAATTAATGGGCATCAAACAGATTGTTATTGGTTGATGTTTGGCACAGTGCGCCACTTTCCTAAGGTTCTGATCGCTAGTTTCTGACATCCAACTTATATGAGTAGCCCTAAATTGTACTAAAAAAACCATCATTAGGTTCAGAACAGACCCATGATATATTGTACGTAACATGGTCTCATTTGAAAATGGCTAATAAGCAGCCACATTAAAACACTGTAAAGCATGGGAATGTAGATTGAGGTTGGTGGATCGGTGAAGAGGAATTAGGCTTTAAGAAACTGAAAGAAAGAGGCCGAAGTGCTTCTTCCTCTCTCTTTCTTTGTCAGGGCCTCTTGATAGAGGGAGCAGTGTGCAATTAGCAGGCAGACAAGGGTGTTTCAATGTTTACTCTGCGCATACACACAATCCTGTGGGTTTGCTGGAGGAGGAAAGAGAGCAGACACTGTCAGCACTACAGAATCCGGTCCAGCTCGGTTTCAGAGCTGTGCTTGTGGACTGGCAGCTCACTGAGGGAGATTAGCTTTAGACCAGCAGAGGCCCCTGTTTAAAATGAAATATTCTACACATTTATGTTTTCAATTATGCTATGAGGACCTTTGTGCATAAATGTCGGTCTTAGTTTATCTACAAAGCTGTTACTATTTTCAGACACCATTCACTTTGACCTTACGTCTGTGGGACATCTTCATCCTCGAGGGTGAGAAAGTTCTGACAGCCATGGCTTACACCATCCTTCAGCTCCATAAAAGTGAGTTCCTTTTTTTTTTACAATACTGAAATTAACAATAATTTAATCCAAAAATCTACAAAACAAACTCAGTGCATGCTAATACACCTGATTGCCTTGATATAAATTAAACTCTCTCAGCACATTATAGAAATCTATGGCTAACTGAAGTTAATCATGTTCAGAACGATTGCTTAAGATGTCTTTGGAGGACCTGAGAGAGTTCCTGCAGGAGAAGATAGGAGAGTCCATCTACCTCAATGATGACCTTGTCATAGAGCAGCTTAAAGTTTCCATGTCTGAACTTCGCAAAATGAAGCTTGACTACCCACCACCAGGTTCAGCCATGTTCTTATTATAATACCGTATCTAACTGCATGAAGCTGTGTTGTTTTTTGAATGCTTTAATCAATTAGGATATGTCACTGTGAGTCGTTCTATGAAACAGACCCCGTTTGTATCCCTCAGATGCATATGAAATGACTTCAATATATTTTTAGTTGACATTTAATTTCAGTAAGGTTTTATTCAATAAGGACACATATTCATATGATGTTACAAAAGATTTTTAGTTTTAATGCATGCTGTTCTTTTGAGTTTTCTATTCATCTACACTCTAAAAAAATGCTGGGTTAAAAACATCCCAACTTTGGTTATTTTGCAACCCAGTGCTGGCAGTGTTGCCAAGTCTGTGGTTTTCCCGCGGAATTGGGCTCCTTTAACACTGTTGCCGTGGGTTGTTTTTCATGTCCGCGGGTTGAAGTGACCCCAATAACGTGATATTTAGCCCCTGGAGTGCAAATTTTACCAGGGGAACCCTGCCAAAAAATGTGTATTCCCCCCCCCCCCGAAATGCGATTTTTCCCAGAGGCCCTGGATTGGGCTAGTTTTGGGTGAGTTTTGAGTAGGAATTGGGTGGGTTTTGCTGTAAAAACCTGGCAACCCTGAGCGCTGGGTAAATATTTGACAGAACACATGCTTGGTTATTTTGACCCAGCTGGTTGGGTTAAATGTTTTTACCCAACATGCTGGGTTGTTCTATTTAAGTCAATTTTTGTTTAAAAAATATTATATTGCTGGCTTAAATTGGGCTGGAAATTAAAAATCACACACAGAATTACTAGAGGCAACAGCAGTAATCAAAAGATGAACATTTATTATTAAGCAAGAACACCCATGGACAAAATACAAAACAAATTGAATTTATTTGGGTGAATACAGCATAGTTTACTATATAACATACATTTAAACTCGTTTAACAAGCATTTTAGAAATAAAAAATGTAACATTTAAAAATAGCATTTTAATTTAAGTGTATTCAGCCTTGCGTTTCACTCGTAGCTGAAAGATGCCGTGACTGACTCCATAACCCGTCCAAAAACATACAGTACTGAGATTAGAGAACATATTTTAACATCAGATTAAATTAAACTCAGTATTATAACGAATAAAATCCATTTATGTTATGCAAGGCAAAAGGCGTTTCCAGTGCGAAACGACCACTGCCGACGCAGCTGACTGACACCTCGTCCTTATGTTGTGTTGCATAAAACAATATGATTTACAGTAAAGACTTTATAAATGAAATATGTATACAATATATATATACATATGAAAATGTATACAAACCTTTATTTCACTGAAGAAGTGCACCAAATCGGCGGCGGTGCTGAGAACTGCTCTCTCCTGTAGAGGACTCAAAAAGCCTGCTCTCTGATTGTAACTCAGCAGCTGGGTTTTTCGTCAGAGACAGGCTCAACCCAGCGGTTGAGCAGAAAAAAAAATAACCCAGAGTTAAAAATGACCCGGCAACTTAGTTACAGAAAAACTACCCAGCACCTGGGTAAAAAAATATTAAAAGTAACCCAGCGTTAAAAATGACCCAACAAGCTGAACCCAGCATTTGGGTTCAAAATATAACCCAGCACCTGGGTAAAAATAATAAAAACATCCAAATAAAATGACCCAAGAGGCTGAACCCAGCATTTAAGTTAAAAAATAACCCAGCATTTTTTAGAGTGCAGAAAAAAATAAATAAATTATGGCTTCCACAAAAAAAAAATAAATAAATAAATAAAAAAAATAAAGTAGCACAACTGTTTTAAATAGCACAAGAGTTAATAATAGTAAAAAAGGTTTCTTGAGCACCAAGTCAGCAGATTAAAATGATTTCTGAAGAATCATGTGAGACTGGAGTAATGGCTGCTAAAAATTCAGCTTTGCATCACAGAAATAAATTATATTTTAAAACATTAAAATACAAAACAGTTATCACAAATAGTATTGATAATTCACAATTTTACTATTATTATTGTATTTTTATCAAATAATTTTGTGAACATGAGAGACTTCTTGCATATGTCATTTAAATTATATATAAAAAAAACAATTTCTAATGAACATATTATTATACAAGAAGTGTCAAATTAACTGTAGTTACCTTTCTGAAGAGAAGACATAATTATATCAACATATATTAAAATGCAATTATTTTGCTTGTGGTAGAAATATGCAATTTATTAGCCCTTTAACACATTTGTCTAATAAACTTGTATAGAAATGATTTCTAAAACCCAGTCCAAAGAGCACCTGTTTCATGGAATGACCCAATTATAGTTGTTTTTGACCATTTAAACAGTAAAATACTCAATATTTCATTATTCATACTGTATATGAAAACATGCAGTGCTCTATCCACCTCACAGCGTAAATTATATATTTTTGGCCACAGCTAATGAGTTCATGTAGGTCACCTACATTTTCAGTCCACTCTCATTCATTATTTCTGTATTCTCAGCTAAGCCTGATGAGTTTCCACGAAAACCTCTGGGTCTGGAGCTGCCTGTTGTTCTAACTCCAGTCAAACGACCCAAACCGAGCCCCTCAGAAGATACGCCCAACAAAGCCCAGCTCCTCAAACGGCCACCTGCCTCTCTGCACATCTCTCTGCAGCAGGAATCCATCATGCTGGATGACAGCCCTTCACAGGAAAAGAAGCCTTACAACGATGGAGGGACTGGCAGCATGTCTCCCCTCCCCTCTCCGGACCCCGTCCTAGTGCACAGCCAGATTCCCCTCACACCTGACGGAATGATAGGAGCCCCTGAGGACGGCGGGGAATGGCCTCCTCCATACGAACCTCCTGTACCTGAGCTTAATGAGTCCCAAAACCAACCGGAGCTGTGCGACCCCACTCCACCTTCAAATGTGGATGATAAAAAGCCTTCACAAACATCTCAGAACTTGGAGCAGGACACTTCAGAGACAGCAGGGGGCAGTGTGGCAGGCGATTTACCCTCAGACAATTTCGAATCTGTTTCCATGCAGCCTTCTGGCGTTTCCAGTTCTGAAAATTATGAGAGACAGGTAGGGGATGATGATGAAAGTCAAAATATGGACAATTTTTCAGAAAGACTCTCACCTAAGGTCTCCTCAACAGTCTGTGAGCTGTCACAGTTACCCGCCAAACGAATCCCCACAGTCCATTCAGACCCTCTGTTCCAGCACCCGCCTCATTCCAGCCAACACCTGCCCAAATCAGAGACATTTTAAGCTGCCAACTGACTTTCATTCAAGCGCTTTGCCAGTGTTCCTGTGGAGAGCATTATTGATTTTTCAGTTTTTCAGCATTTGTCTTTTCAGCAGCTTAAGTTTGCTCTGGTTGAACTCACTTTGTGATGCATTTGCACAAACATCGCAGCTGGCACATATGACAGAGATCAAGGCTTCATAGCAAAAGTGAGCTGGCTCACTGCTTAATACACAACTCAGCATATAGCAAATTGTTTTATGAACAACTGCCTTCCAACTTATCTCTCACACTCTCTGGGTTTGTACAGAACTGCCACTCAGTTACACCACAGCACCGCTGATGTCTTTGCAATTTCTGGGTTCGAATTTAATGAAATGGTGAAAGCTGTAATGGAAAGATCAGAACCACACTCTGCAATATGCATGATTTTCACTACAGTGATTTTTAACACTCAAAATCAACCATATTATGCTATCCCTAGTAAAAAAACGTAATATATTTCAAATACATTTATTTCATACTAAGTTTAGTTAACATATTTACTGACATATCGCTCAAGACTTACTGATATTAAAATTATAATTAAACTTTATTTGGAGTACTACTTGTGTACAATGCACATTTCTTACTATTAAGCCTAAAATGTGTTTTATTGTCACTATTGATGAGAACTGTATGATCTTTAAATAATATCGGTCTTTAAATGCAAGATATTTCAAGTATAGTTCCACTATAGCACAATCAAATATACTTAAGAATATCTTTAGTTGGGCTTCAGCACAATTAAAGTGCATTAAGTACAAAATTAGTTGTTCCAATTTAGGTTAGTATAATAAAAGTACAACTGCAGGGTATTTTATTAAGTATATACAAATATGTAAATGTATTTGTAGTATACTTAGAATGAAATAAATGTATTTCAAATAAATTTTAGTATATTTATTTTTCACTAGGGATTGCTAGACAGAATATTGCAATTATTTGTTAATATCACAAACCACTTCATGTTAAATAATACAGTAGCCTTTCTGATAAGAAAGTAGAGAGTTATATACTTGTAGTCTGTGGTAATTTGAATGGTTTGTGATGTGAATTGTTTGTTGATACCAGCTTTATGGTACGATGCCAATTTTGCAGAGTCCACAAGCCAATATTTATTATTCAGATAGAAAACACCACAAAATAGTTCAATGGAATATGCAGCAGTCTGTCAGAGTATGTTCATCTCAAAATGATTTGGTTTCATTGAGACTTCCCAGCTGATGGCAATATTAAACATGGCCTTTAATTCAACAATATTTTTCTGGTTGTTTCTAAACACAACTTTCTGTACATTAGGTATTTGTACTTGTTTTTAATTTGTGTGAACATTTTGTACATTTAGCTTTTTAGAGTATTGTATTTTAATGCTTACAGGATTTTGTATTTGTAACATAAATGACTTAAATATCAGATTACTTTCTGATGGTCTTATAGCATAGGCCTGCTTTTTGTAAACAGTTAACTGGTCTAAGAAGGCTGTGCCCGGTAAGTGCTTAAGGTTTACAATCTCAACAGGTTTAACAGATTCAGATTCTGCTTTGAGGTTACATGTGAATTGTTTTGCCAAACCATGTTTCTCATCGTTATATGTAAACCAGGACAAAAAGTACAATTTTAATCTAAAACATAATAGCTGGGAAACAGTGGAAATAAGTATTCTAGACATAAATAATTATAAATTAATTAGATAACACATCTTTAAACCAGTTACCTTTTATTGTCTCTCAAAATAACAGTGTAAACCTATTGTAAGTCGAGCACTGAATTGCTATTATGCCATTGTATTAAGACATTGATGGTTTTAAATTATATTACAATATGGACTCTGTCAGATGCATCTGCAATGTCATGTTTATCTGTTTGAAATTCAAAAAAAAAAAAAAAAAAGTTTTCAGTGCAGTATTTGAGTTATGGACAGTGTACATTCCCTTTTAAGGAGTTTTGAGAACTCCAACCAAAAGGCTTTGGTTTTATTCAGTCTGTATATAGTAAAATTATGCTATACCTATTTACTTTGTTATTCTATGTTTGAATTAGATTTGCATAAATAGAAGTTTTCTAATCTTGATTGGACTGTGCAGAATTATTTCGAAATACACAAGACACAACAAATTACGGCAATGCTCCGTGTGACCACAAGAGGGCTCTGTAAATACACCGTTGGTTTACAATAGATCCTCCCTGATTAGCATATCATTCGCCATCTTTTAGTTCCTTGACATAATCTCACCAAAAAGTTCAAGAGCATTATAATCCATTTAATTATTCACCATTTTTATTTTGTAATGGAAAAGTATTCTGGTGAACTTCAGCAATGTCTAGATTTCCTTCCCAGTGAGAACACACCAGAGATTCAACCTTCAGTGAGATATTTGCTAGCATCATCAGACTACCTGTAATATGAGGATCTTTCATGTTTGTTTCCTGCTCTGGGAGGACACTGACAGCATGTGGTGACACAGGTTTGGGTGATGGATGCCACGCCTTGGCAGATTGTGAGTGCCATACATCATAATTGAGCCTCAGTGAGAGAGAGAAGGGCTGACAGAAATAGAGCAGAAGCAAAAAAAGATGACACATCATCACTCATCATCATAATTGAGCAGGTATTGATGCGCTCATCTGTGCTGAGTTCTGCAATGCAACACTTCATACTACAAAGGTTATCGGACCACACTGTGATCTATTTAGCCACAGCTAGTATGACTTTCCCTGGCCTTTAACTATGTTTGATCTGAAGAAAAAAGTAAACCTCATTTAATTTAATTTAATTTTTTTAAAGATAGCAGACAAATATATAAAGCAGCAGGACAGGCAAAAAAAAAAAAAAAAATCTCAGTCAGTTCATTTTTAGCTTTGATTTTTATCAACTCCTTTGAACTGAGACAGAAAACTCTCATGGTTTATAACCCTTACAAGCTGAACATTAGCACTCAAACCACACACTTGGAAAAGTTGAGATTACACCTACTTCTCTTTCTCCTCTTGCTTTGTGCCCGAGGTTATCTGTTCAAAGACATGTTTATCGAGACCATTGGTGTTTCAGCATCCAAAACAAGGATGACAGGCATCAGTTTTCAAAGGTTAGGTACCTGAAAGAATTATCTCCAAAGGGAGCACTTTTAATCCAAACACATTCAGGGTTTTTCTAAAGGATGCTTCATTCAGACCAAACTGTTATCCAGCCCTCCTCCGTGAGCCTTTAATAATAGACTCTTCTTGTAGAGTTTTAGGCATGGTTCAAAACAGAAACTGCTGTAAATATCATCATGCCCACATACCTAAAAAATACTTAAACATATAAAAATATTTATATAAATACCTTATATATACACCTTTATATAAATGCTGAGAGGAAAAATATAACTCCAACAAACAATTACTTAATCACAATCACTTGTGATTAAGATATATTTTATCACATAAGCCCTGCTATATGAAAAAAGTGTTAGTAGTAGGGTCTTACAATTAATATTTTCACAAAAATAACAAGGGCCTACTATGTTTTTCATACAATTAAATTAACATACTTACAATGTCTAAAATGTTTTGGAGCGGTCCAATAAAAAAATATGCAGTTTTATTCAAACATGTTAAATACCACAAATATATGCAGGTATTTTATTCATAGTTTAGTAATATAATGAATATGTTGAATTTGATGTAAATTAATTACAAAAAGGATGATTTGCATCATTTAAACCCAAATTCTAATCCAAGCATTGAGATTTTTGAAATATTATTATTAAGTTACATTCATATTCTAAAAACATAATATGTGACCCTGGACCACAAAACCAGCCATAAGTTGCACAGGTATATTTGTAGCAATAGCCAACAATACATTGTGTGGGTCAAAATGATCGATTTTTCTTTTATGCCAAAAATAATTAGAATATTAGGAAAGATCATGTTCCATGAAGATGACTGGTTTTGTGGTCCAGGGTCACATATGGTATCAAACAAGATCAGGGGACACATTTTCCCTTGATTAATTAAAAAAATATATTCAAGTTTATATTAGAAGATTAGGCTATTATTTTGCCATAGCAGTGTGGATACTTTTTATAAACTTACATTTTCATAGCCTAAATCATTATGTGGTATAAATTACTCAATACTATAATGAACAGCAGTCTCAGTCTGGAAGCATAACTCATTTGGCCTCTGCACTATTAAAATAGCCTACTTACATGACAATACATCATTACCCTATTAGTAACTTAAAATAGTGTAATTAACGTCTTTTAAGAGCTTGTCAGTGTAAAGAGAATGAAGGAGCATTCAACACTGTTCAGTGATCATTCTGAGTCTTTCAGGTAAAGCACTGTGATTGTGCTCACACGAAGGTAACAGCTCCCTCTAGCCATCAGATGAAGACCAGGATGCAACTATGGGATGCGGTCGGACAAGTGCGCTGATGCTGCTGAGGAAAATATTTCAGTTTTCTTCCGTAGATGAGAACACCAAAACAAAAGGACTCAAGACGAATGAAAATCAGTCAACACAAGGATCTGAGATGGCACCACACGAATATGTTTGCAGCCGTTTTTTTCGACTGTGAAACTGACCGAAGAAACAAAAGCGTGCTCGTGAATACCAGCGCCAGAAGAGGCACGAGACAAAACCACAAAACAGCGACGCTACATTGCTGTTTAAACAGCTTTATTTGTCTTCGGCTCTCTTTTGCAATAAACAAGAGACTAAACCGTAAAAAACAAATAATTTAACACTTCCACTGTCCGCTCATCACATAACGCGCCTGGAATAAGGATTTGGACAAAACTTATGGCAGTAACAGGACTTTAGGATGAAAGCCTCTGTTTATGAAGAGATATCGAAAAGGAAATGAGTGCGTAGGCTACTGTAAGTTTGACGGCTGCCTCACCAAACCCGTCATTGTGTGATAATGTGTGTGTTTTTCCTGTATTGACATTTCTAATAACAGAAATGATGAGCTGCCCCTCTTGTTATACCAAATATTGTTCTGGCTGGACTCAAGTGAGCAGTCAAGATAGAAACAGGACAGCGCAGCATCAGCCAACACACACATCTTCTGTGGTGACACCGGTTAGACATGCCAGTTTTACTGAGAAAAACACGTCTACGGTAAGTATTCGCGATTATTAAAGCAATAATAACTGCCTGTGACATTTATGACGAATATAGGCTACACGTAGCTATGTAAATGTCATTTATAATAAATAGCCTTCCCTTCAGTACTCGGAAGTTTAGAATGTCATTGTTGAAAGATAAGTATAAAGGAAACTATTTTTAGGTGTTCAATAGCAAGTCTAAATCTATTCTAATCTGGAAACTATTACCGGTATTGTGAGTGCAAAACATAATTTCAGCATCTTTTGACATTCTAGCTGTACAACATCAACGCTGAAGGGGCACAAGTCTGAATTTTCCACTGAGTGGGTGATGTTGCTGTGATGAGGATGCGCTTTCCTCTGAAGAAGATCCGCAAGCAGTTCAAACTCCTTCTGCTGCTCGTTTTGCTTATGTTTGCCATTGGGTTCACGTATCTTCACATCAACCAAGGCAAAGCCATCAAACTCCACTTCAACTATGGGAAAGGTCAGTATTAATGAAACTGCACTATTGCTATAGCCTTGAATAGAGCTTGGAGCATTTCTCATCGAAGGACAGTAATGCCCACTGAAGCCATAATGAACATATCTCCGATAGCTTTAAATGGGATTGTGCACAAAAATCCAATTGCGCAAAGTTGACTGTGAAAATTAGACTATTCTTACATATCAATTGAATTTTACATTGGGTTTCAGAAGCAGGGTAATGAGCAAGGCAGTGCAGTAAAATTGAGCTGTCCGTTGCTAAAGCCATTGTATGATCTAAATGAGGATTTTTCCTTCAGGTTAAAGTTTAATTATCGCTTATTTCTGCCCAGCTAACTGCTGATTATTCCTAAACTAATTTGTACTCTGGGTTGTACAACCATTAGTACTACAGATAAGACTCAAAGCGGCTCTGTGCAAAGATGATTTTCCTTTATGCTTTTTGAAGAGAAATTAAGTCTAACCCACAGGCACAATTTTATGAATCTCCTGAAAGGTACCAATTCAGTGACAAGAGTTCCCTTCCTTTAATTACTGTCAGGAATAATCACTTACCACACACAGTTCTAAGAGCACAAGTGGCCTTTTACACATTTTCCTGTTATACTTGGTAACGTGTGTGTGTGTGTGTGCATAAGAAAGGCTGATGTAAAATGCTTTTTACATGTCTGGACTGTTATTCATACAGTAGATAATAAGCATAAAATTAATTTCAGTACTCAGATGTTTTCATCTAGCTCATATGTGACTTTTCTTCTCTCGACTGAATAACACTGCCTTAACCTTGGAAAAAAGTTTTACATTTATAATATACAAAGATGTTTCAGCAACAGTATTTAATTGTAAATGTAAATTCCTCATGTCTTCATGTATAGTAATACAGATGTTGATAAATAGTTTGAACTGCACAAGTTATGATATGTTTCTTATCAAATAATTAGCACATTCACTAATTAATATACTTCATTAAAAGCTTGGTTTTTAACATTTAAACACTTCCTTCTCCCCC
>JAFVLL020025609.1:0-13578 GCA_021397915.2 Tor tambroides | reverse complement strand
CGCCGATTTGCTCTTTTTGTGAGGCTCTTTTAGGTGTTCGCCGGATGGCGGCAGGGGATAGACCGGGAATGCAAGCGGGAGCTGCAAGAGGTCCAATCCAGCTGCTGAGGCGTTTCAACGGCGAAGTCGGCGTCAGCGAAGAGTCAGCGAGGAAGAATCTTCGTCGCTGAAGAGAAGAAATCTGAGATGCGGCGGCGAAGCGGCCGCTTATATAGCCAGAGGCCCCGCCCATTCTGGCGGGCTTTGGCGGGCTGCATAGCCATAGGCTTGCTCATCGCCGCCGCCGAGCCATTGGTTCGATTTTATAGCACTGCACGAACCAATGGACGTGCAGTTTCACTGCGTGATTGAAAAGGCTTCAGTGGAAGAGGAAAAAAGAGTTTTTCCCATAAAGCGTCTTACGACGCAGTACGAGTGAAAATATCGACAGGGACCCATGGTTTATTTGTGGTTACCATTGTTTAACTATAGTAACCATGTTTTGTTTTTTTTTGGTATTATTTGTAGTAAAACCATGGTTAATTTGTGGTTGCCATTGTTTAACTATAGTAACCATGTTTTTTTGGTATTATTTGTAGTAAAACCATGGTTAATTTGTGGTTGCCATTGTTTAACTATAGTAACCATGTTTTTTTGGTTTTATTTGTAGTAAAGCCATGGTTAATTTGTGGTTACCATTGTTTAACTACAGTAACCATTTATTTTTTTATTTTATTTTTTATTTGTAGTAAAACCATGGTTAATTTGTGGTTACCATTGTTTAACTATAGTAACCATGTTTTTTTGGTTTTATTTGTAGTAAAACCATGGTTCATTTGTAGTTACCATTGTTTCACTATAGTAACCATGGTTTTTGGTTTTATTTGTAATAAAGCCATGGTTCATTTTTGCAAGGGTTCAGAGTCTGACCACCTTTTTTACTGAAGAAATGAAAGAATAGAGTACAAATAACACATTAGGGAGCAATAGACAACTGTACAAAATAAACAATAATACTGTTATATTGCTTACATATAGTTATTTTACTTTTTGATACAATGATCAAGTATTAGATCAGATTGAAGTCATTCAAATAAAAGTAGCCTTATATTTCCATCCCAGAGTCGATCACACAAAAATAACTGGTTTGATCATCCTAAAGGAGTCATATCCTCCGTGTTTAAATGCATAATAAATGATGTTGCCAAAATAAAAACAAACAAAAAAATAAAATTGTGTATTCCAATTATTCCTCCTGCAGTAATTTGAGCAGTGTGTAGATCCTTTAGGACTAAAGTGACACTGACAGCCCTGACAATCAGCTTGCTCACACTTTGCACATTAAAATGGAATATTAGGGTAGGGCGGAAGGGAGGGTATCGTGTATAAACCGTTTAAAATACAGATTTTTTTTTTCAAGTTTAGCCGACCATCTATTGATAACAATGCAGGCGGAAATTCTTTAACGCTACTAATTGAAGCCGGATGTGACGACACACAGACTGTGATAAAGGTCTATTAACAAGCACTCATTGGTCATTATGTAAGAAGTTAATGCTGACAAATAAAAGACATGCAATACATAGTAAAAGCCAGAATGCCAACTGTCAATTTTATTTTACTGTCAGTTTTACGTAGGGCTCAGTGACCAGTTCAGTGACATTTAAAGCAAGAATTGCTGCCTTTGTTTTTTTGATCTTGAATAATATAGTTGCAAGCAGCAATCACTGGGGTTCAAACGCTTTAAGACTTTATTGCTTCTGTGCTGCTGGGATCTAGTTTGACTCCAAGTGAAATAAAAACCACAATGCAGAACAAACTGAACTGTAGGACTGACATCATATCTCTACCATGCATGTGTTTATGCAACACACACACACACACACACACACTCAAAATGAAAGGATTAGACTATCAAACTTAATACACTAATCCTGCACCTACACATATATACACACACACACACACACACACACAATTTGTTGTAGATATAGACATTTTAAATACATGATAGGCTTAAAAATGTCTTACTCTAAGGCTCTGCTTGGTAATAGTATTTTCAGGTTTCACTGTTATTACTATGTGGCAAACTGCAAAAAAAAAAAAAAAGATTTTATTACATATTAAGTGGTAAACATTGACAAAATGTGATTTTAACTGTTATAACAGTGATTCTATAATGTCTAAACAGTTAAAATAGTACCACCTATGACCCGTTGCCCATAAAAGTTTCCATGCTTTTTTAGAATCATGTGCGGCATGTCCTCACCTAATTTCATTAAGTTCTATGTAAATCAGGCAGGAAGAGAGCCATTTTCAGCCATTTCATGGGATCTGCCATAGAAATACAACATTTTTACACCTTTTTAACAGTTGCAGGCCGATCTCCATAAAAGTTTGCACGCTGTTTTAGAATCATGTGCTGCATGTGCTCACCTCATGATGCAAAGTTCTGAGTTTATATTTAGGAATTATAGGCTTTTGGCTAGACTTGGCCATGCCCATTTTCTAAATGACCCTGCTATTGCTATCCAAAGACCAAAGTTCATCATTTCTTTGAAAAATATTGACCAAGAGCAGGTGATTTATCAAGGTTGAGCCAAAAACATAGGATGGTGGGTACACATTGGTTCCTCCAGGGGTTTCCGGGGTTTTCACTATACAATTTCTTATAAAAGAAATTATGCGACCTGCGACCAGCAGTTTAGGAGTTATGAGCGATTTTGTACTTTTGATCGCTTTAGCGCCCCCATCAGGCCATTTGGGGCGATCCTTGGTGACGTTGTAGACGTCAAAGTAGGCTACTCTCTCAATATTCAAAGTGCAAATAGAGAGCAAATTTTTCAAGCATGATGCAGAGCTATAGACGACTACACAATCTATTATAGCCTACATATTAATAACAGCCTTGATATGTTATGTAGCCTAATTTGCACGCATCAGGGAGTCACTCTCAAAACACAGGGTATTAAAATCACTTTTGAATGTGTGTACGTGTTTACCTTTCGGTTTTGATTTAATGATCACGCAAACTCTCGGCAGTGCTGAGCGTGCGTTCTACAATACAAGACATTAATTTTGTCAGACGCTCTGCAACTAATCCTCCCTTAATGTTTCTTATGGGCCAACGAGGGTCTTTTGTTTTGGTCGTGCTGAAGTAAATTTAAAATAGTAAAAAAAATAGTCTGGCCAAACTGGGGCCCCTGGGCTGCAGCCTAGGCAAGTCTGTGCATTAATCCACACCTGCATAGGACTAATACGCGAAAATAGGTTTTTGAAATAATCTGTAATATTTAACAAACAATTTGATTGACAGCATCTGTAGAAGCAAAGTTCCAGAGAATGAGGAGTTCTACCATGTGGCATATCATGGGTGTGTGAGGAAAAAATTGCATGATATCTTTTCAATCTTTTATGCATGTGAAAAAAGTGAAGGCATCTCCGGTGTCTGATTTCTTTTGAATTTTCTCATAGGGCTCTAGGGCAGTTAGTCAAACAGGCCCAGCAAGTTTTGTCCCGATCGGCCTCTGTTAAGCTTGTCTGATAGCTGCTCAAATGTAATTGGTCGACAGCGGCCAGATTTTTCAAGATACGCCAATGACCTCAAAGACAGTCTTGGCACCTTGGATAAAGACACTGCATGCCAGTTTTCAAGTCAATCAGATTTAGGGCTGCATAGTGATAGCCATTTTTAACTTTTTCCCATGTTATAGCTCCATCAAGTGGCCAGTCGCCACGTTCTTTTTCACGCGACCACAGACTGAGCCCATTCATAGGTGTATTGGGTTTGGTGAAATTACCTGATTCCATTCAAGAGAGATAGCCATTTTAGTAAAAGTGGCAAAGCCCACTTCGAACAATTTGGAGTCCCGTTGCGTACGTAAATCGAAATTTCAAATTTCAAGGGCCAAAAACCTAGGACTAGTTTGCAAAAGTAGGTTTTTCAAAAAAACAAAAATACCTGAACATTTTGCCACAATTGCCATATGCATTTTGTGCATCTTGATCCAAGGATTCCAACAATACAAGACACTTGAGCCTGCGAGCAGCAGTTTAGGAGTAATGAGCGATTTTGTACTTTTGATCGCTGTAGCGCCCCCATCAGGCCATTTGGGACGATCCTTGGTGACGTTGTAGACGGTGTGAGTACTACCATCCCTCCAAGTTTCAAGTCTCTATGACTTACAGTCAGAGCTGGGTAGTCACTGATTACATGTAATCTGGATTATGTAATCAGATTCCAAAAATTAAGTACTTGTAATTAGAGTAAGTTACATTTTAAAATACTCGTAATCAGACTACAGTTACTTTTTATTGATTACATGATTACATATTGCTCACACAATAGAAATAAATTATTCATCATTTATTGATTCTCTCTAATTCCTCTTATTTATCTATTCAATTTTCCTTTCTAGTTTACCGCTTATACTCAGACAGTCCAGTTTTGTGGACATTCACACAGAGACTAGTCATTATTCAGGTGCGACACAGCATTTGACCAATGGATTTACAAAAATCATTTCAGGTTAAGAAGTGTTTCAACATTGCATCAACTACTGATGAACACATTAATTTTTATTTGAATTATCAAGGTTATTTAACCATGTATTATTATGTATTATTGAAAGGCTTTTGTCTTTCAAACTCATTAAAATGCACAAATTCTCGTTATTTCTTATTTGCAGACATTCTCAATTTTTTTATCATCTGATTCACCTAATATATTTACTTTAAAGGGCTGGTCAATCAGCAACTCTGTAAAAGACAATATCTCCCTTTGCATGAACTTTGAGCATCGTAACTTTGCAGATGTTGTTTTTGCTCAAACAGCAACATTACACACTAACTAAAGTTAATTCATATTCAATGACCCCTTTAAGTACCCCTGAGATTTTAAAATAAATATTTTAATAATTAAGTATCACATTTGCATGTTCATGGTTCTCTGACATTGGTTAATGGTCATATGGTATGCAGGTAAACATAAAATATTTCTTCTTTTTTAGTAAGTGAATTATTTTGATTGTTATTTTAAAATGGTTTATTTTAATTTTACGTTTTTATGATGTAATTACATGTTTGCCTTTCATTAAACTCACAAATCCCTGCAGTTTATTTACAAACCCCAGTTTGGGAAACTTTAATATAATGTAAGATAATGTTTAATGCACTCCATGTTAATTAGAATGAACGGAATATATTTTCTCACTCTTTGTATTTTTACATCATTATGGTATAAGATTATCCTGTTTCAATCAATGTGATAAACGAGTTAGTTCAAAAGTAATCTAAAAGTAATCTGATTATATTACTTAAAATGTGTAATGCAATGGATTATGTTACTGACTACAATTTTTGTCATGTAGTTTGGAATCAGTAACGGATTACAATTTGTAAGTAACCTACCCAGCTCTGCTTACGGTTTGGTCTGCCTGATCACTTTTAGGGGAGAATGCTGATCCTTGGAAATTTTAACAGTTACAACAAGGCTCATCAATAGTGTTCATCATTGCAATGAATCCACGAATTATCGTTTTCCCTCAATGCGAAATTCCAGATCACATGAATTCCAATTTTTCACCCATGAAAGTTCACTGAATAGTACATGTGATCACACCTATAATATAATATTTGTATAAACACACACACATATATAGATTGAAGACTAATACACTGTATATTTCACTGTCTCTCTCCGTCTCTCAGTGTCGTTCACTGTAGTGGTTCCTGATGATCCTGTAGAGGCTCATGTGGGATCCACAGTGATTCTGCCCTGCTGGATCTCTCCTCCTGAGAACGCTGAAGCTCTGGAGATCCGCTGGTACCGTCACGAACAGTTCAGCAACCCCGTTCTGCTCTATAATCATGGGAAGATCCAGGACATCCAGGATGAATCGTACCGGAAACGAAGCTCTTTGGCTCTGCGGTCAGATCAGTCTGGTGGGCTAAAGGATGGAGACATCTCTCTACGACTGGAGAAACTCAGAGTTCAGGATGATGGTTCATTTCGCTGTTATGTGAGTGGAGAAAATGCATATGGCAGTGAAGAGGTGGTTCTCAAAATCATGGGTGAGTAGCCATATTTTTAAGGATATACACCTTATTAAAACAATAGTTCAGCAATAGTTCAGCATTAGAATTCTCTCCTCCATGTGCTTTTCTTTGATTGTTGGGGATTGGCTGAGGATTGCTGAAATACTGTATTACTCGCCCATATGACTTGTGCACTAAATTCCAATCCTTATGATTGCTTTATGTTGTTAGGTTGTTATTTGCAAAAAAATGTTGACATCATGCCATCAAACCTGGTATAATTATTCTTAAATTAAACTTGAATCATATGAATTACTGTGATAATGGTGCTTTTTTGTAGTGGTTGACCAATATGGATTTTTTTTTTTTTATGGCCAATACCGATATCAACGAGCAGGGTGACCGATATATGATATTACACTATTTAATTTTAGGAAACCAAAAAATCCTATGCATACAAACCTCTACAATTATATTTTTATTTTTTTTCTTTGTAAATAATATTTACTAAAGTAATTAGAAATAAATTATTTTTAAAAATTCATTTGAAAAAAAAATCTAAAAATAAATCAGTTACACATTATTTTGATTGTTCACTTTAAACTATTAGTCTACTAATTACTACTAGTCTACTAATGAGAGTTAGTTGTCATGTATTTGCAAAGGTACTTATAGTTAGAAGAATGTCTGAAGTTAATTATCAAAATAAAGTGTAACCGATAAATTGGTAAAAATACATTTACTGTTATACTTTAAATAGAAACTTCTTGATTCTATAATTTGTTACATTTAGAGTTCACATCACTGTCAAAACAAAATGTTCAAAACTTGCCAAAAAATGCCATACTGTATATTGGTTTATCACAGCTTTTTTTTTTTTTTTTGTAGCTCAATAGTACCCATATTTATATATACTATAGTATATACTGTATGTATGTAGTATAGTATATTACAGAGGCCTTATTCTGCCTTTTGTGTTTGACTGATGAGAAGTAGTTTTAACAGTTTACTGGAGGATGAATAATTGACAGAATGTATATGTTGAACTGTTTCAAGAACCTGGAAAGACTGTGTGTAAAACAATATACTTACTGTAGGTAGTTTTTGTGTGTCTGGAGAAGATCTGAACATCTGTCTGTCCTCCTCTGATCAGCTTTAGGATCCACTCCTGTCCTTGTTCCACAGCTTCTTGATGATGAACGCATGAACATCAGCTGCAGGTCCAGCGGCTGGCATCCAGAGCCCAGCGTCACATGGACGTCAGATGATGGAACGGTTCTTCGTCCTGGAGGATCATCTCACAGTCGTGAAGAAGACGGGATGTTCTCTGTCCACAGCTGGATGGCTGTCTCTCCCTCAGATGCTCAACTGGTCTCATGTTCAATGTTCATCAGAACAGGAGAGTTCAAAGAAAGTAGGATTGACGTACAGGCCATCATCATCTCTTCAGGTTAGAGAACATTTTCACTTATACTTCATCCTCATACCAGGATATCAGTACTTCCCCATCGAACAGTCTCTCCCATTGTGTGTAAGGGGTAATTCCTGTTTACTCCTCTATTGAAGCCTGATTTGTTCACATTTGTGTAGCTGCACAAACCAATGGCGCTCAAGCCCGCCAGAAGGGGAGGAGCCGACTGCTATATAAGTTGGCTCAGAGCGCCATTTCATCAGAATTTTCTCCTTCAGCGACGAGACCATCTATTCGCTGAATCTACTATCAAGAAGCTGAAGCAAGAAGAGGTAGAAAGAAGGAAAGGGAACCCTGCACGATGCAGAAGGCAGTTTTTACGTCGCCTGTCAGCGCCCATGCAAGGACTACACACTCAATGAGATGGAATGCTCTCACTGAGAGCACGTCTCGCTCTTCGCTCACAGATCACCTTCTTCAACGAAGGCAGCCCCGCTCTTCAGTTTCTCCTCTCTCAGAAAGCTCGGAGAAAGAAATGGTGGAGTCACAGTGATCCTCAATATATTCCGAACCTGGGTTGGGGCGCTCTGTATGAGGGCGAACGAGCATTTGGCTCCTGGTCAAAGCTGGAGCAATGTCTGCATCAACTGCCTTGAAATGTTGGCAGTTTGTCGAGCCCTACAAACCTTTCTGCCAGCCTTACGGGGTCACCACGTCCTGGTCCGCTCGGACAACACGACAGTGGTAGCCTACTTCAATCGCCAAGGCGGTCTCAGGTCACGTGCCCCTCACAGGTTGGCTAATCTCCTCGTGTTATGGGCACAGAGCAACTCCTCTCACTCAGAGGGGTTCATGTGCCGAACAGACTGAACCAAGGGGCAGACATGCTTCCAGGGGAATGGAGACTGAATCCCTAAATGGTTCAAACAATCTGGTTGGTCTTCGGTGAGACAGAGATGGACCTCTTCGCCTCAGAAGACAGCACTCAATTTCTAATCTAGTTTTTCCAAACAGTGAGATGCGCTGGCCTACGACTGGCCCAGAGCTCACCTGTACGCCTTCCGGCCCAATGCCCTGCTGCCTCAGGTCATCAGGCGGGTCAGGGAAGTCGAATGATTGGCCCTTCTGGTGGCCCAACTCTGGAGGAACCAAGTATGGTTCATCAAGTTGATTCAGCTGTCATCGACAGCTCCGTAACCGATACCACTGAGGAAGGCCCTCCTCTAGGCAGTCGTGGCCTAATGGATAGAGAGTTGGACTTGTAACCCGAAGGTCGTGGGTTCGAGTCTCAGGTCTGGCAGGATTGTAGGTGGGGGGAGTGAATAACCAGCACTCTCTCCACCCTCAATACCACGACTGAGGTGAGACCGGGTGCCGCAGCATTGGCTGCCCACTGCTCCGGGTGTATGTTCACTACTGTGTGCATGCACTTGGATGGGTTAAATGGAGAGCACAAATTCCAAGTATGGGTCACCATTCTTGGCCACACACCACTTCCCTTTCCCTTTCCTTTCCCCTTTCCCTCTTGCAAGCAAAAGGCATGATTTGGCACCCCAGGCCAGAGTTGTGGAGCCTTCATGTTTGGCCACTCAACAGGAACCTTTGCAGCCCCCCGCAAGTGTGACTAATACCATTTTAGAAGCTAGAGCACCATCTATGAGATGCCTTTATGCCAAGAAATGGTCAGGATTTTCTGATTGGTGTGCACACAGCTTGGACCTGTCTTCATGCGACGTGTTCCACGTGTTTACCTTTAAGCAAGAGCTACTGGACAAAGGGAAAACCCCATCCACGCTCTGCGTAACCCTGTCCAAAGTTAATGTGGCAGCTATCGCAGCAAATCATTCCATTGAAGCTGGCCACTTAGTCGGCAGGAACGACCTATACACAGTAGCCAGAGCAAGAGATAGGAGAGATTTATTTTGCATATCTGACAGTGTAACATTAAGTAGAAGTATTTTGAATGAGTTAAACCTCCTGTATCCTGTTTTCTGAGTAACATTGAGAATATCACTATATATTGTTGCCACACCGCCGCCACGACCAGTCTGACGGGGCTCATGCTTATAACAGTAGCTTGGTGGAGTAGACTCATTTAGACCAATATATTCATTTGGTTTGAGTAGGGCTGCACGATTAATCGAATACGATTGTCATGCACATCTTGTCAGCAAAGCCAGTTCTGTGATTAGTAGTAAATCCTCCATCACCTGCATGGAGCAGCATGTACTGCACAGAGCCGTAGTTCTCTGACAAGCTACGCAAAAAAATCTCAGACGATATAATCGTACAATTATAAATAAGAATTTCTTATATATAATCGTACGCTTATAAATAAGAATTTCTTATAAATAAGAAATCATTTGCGATAATGACAGCTGTTTGCATAGCTTCTAAGTGAACTACGGCTCTGTGTAGTAAATGCTGCTCTATCTGAAAGCATGTGAAAATACCACATTTAATAACATGTTTTTACTCCAAACTCACTTCATAACGTCAGTCGAGTGTTTGAAATAAATCCTCCTGTGAGATGATGTGGCTTCTTACACAGAATAAGGCACACAATATATTTCATACTATTCTAAGCAGTGATAAAGGCATTGCACTATAAATATACTTTATTATGGACAGGAACTTAAATGAGGATTATTTTGATATCAAGCAGCAACAGGGTTACATTATCTAATAACTCTATCATAAGGAAGGCATACAGTACAAAAGACAATATACAAAACAGTAATAATATACACAGTGTCCTGGGAATATGTTTGCTCATCCAAAGAAAGGTTTGTCTGTGAATTACTGTAAATAAGTCATTTTATTATGGGGTTTATGCATCTGTTTCAAAGTGAACTGAGTGATAGTCACAACTCTCTCTAAATTCCTTTGGGTCGGAAAAGCTGTCTTGCTGATGCACCTTAAATATAACAAATAACATTGATTGCTCTGATCGGTCCAGCCATTACAGTTTTATTTTACATCATCAGTCCCACTTATTTTTCAACCACGTCATAGAGATATGTTTCACCATGCAATCAAACTAAAAAAAAATCAAATCACGTCCATTATTTTTCAAATGCAAAATGGGTTGCGAATGGCATTTTTATGTCGGCCTAGATTTAAAAAAGATTTTTCTACTTTAAATGACTTTGATTTATATATTTTGAAAGTGTTTAGATTCACCTGGTTTCTCATATTCTTCAGGTCCATGGAAGGCTCTTTTCTTCACCTTCCTCATCTGTGCTCTTCTGGGTTTGGTTGGGTTGATCCTCTACAAGTACAGAGAGAAACTAACAGGTACAATGGTATTGAAAGATTTCTAAAGATTTCATCTTCAGTTTTAATGTATCCAGCATCTCATGTGTTGATTTTTTTTTTTTTTTATCTGTTTTGCAGGAAAGAAAGCAGCAGATGAAAGTAAGTAACATGAACTTCATTTAACATCTAAACAGTCAGGAATCAGATGAACCCTTTCAGACACAGTGTTACTGGGAGAAAACAACTTTTCTCATGTCTAATTTTGTTTAAGGGTTTAAAAATGCTTAGTACAGTGTTTATTTCATTAAAGGTGAGAGCACCAGTGAAATGACTTGGCGCTTTGGAAATGTTTGTCTAGCCATCACCATTTGGACATCAGTCACTCAGATCTTTTCTCTTTTTTCTGTTTCTAACACATGTAATTCAAGAACTGTCTGTTCACTTGTTGCCTAATATACCCCACCCCTTGACAGAAGCCATCGTAGCGATATAATTATGTGATTCACTTCACCTCTCAGTGGGTTTAATGTTGTGGCTGATTTAGTGTATGTTCTCAGTTACAGCTGTAGTTGTCTCTCTCTAAAATTGTTTATTTCATTTTAGTTGTGGGAGAAATAAATATTGAAGAGCTGAGGAAACATGCAGGTATAACATCAGTTCAGTTATATATGCCGATATGTGTGAAAATGATCTCACATAAAAAAAACTAGGAGGGTTAATAATTATTTTATTTTTTCCACACAGATAAGATCAGTATTGACAGTGAGCATTCACATCCAGATCTGATAGTCACTAAGAACCTTAAAATGGTGAGGGACAGTCCAGAATATAATCACACTGGAGAGGGATTCCCATATCAATTATGTGCATACGGAGCCCAAAGATTCAGCTCTGGTCGTCACTATTGGGAGGTAGAACTGGCACAAGAAAATACACCTCCCAAAAACTACTGGTTAATTGGTGTGGTGAAAGAGAGAAGTTTTACTTCAAGACACAGATCTGCTTTAACTCCATCAGCTGGTTTCTGGTTCTTGTGTTCAGACGGTCCTAATGGCTTTTACACCAACACTGATCCACCAGTTAAACTCTCTCTGACACCGAGACCTGAACGACTGGGAGTTCTGTTAGATTATGATGACGGTCAGCTGGCATTTTACAACGTCACAGAGAGAAAACATCTCCTGACCATCAGCAGCAGATTCTCTGGATCAGTCGTTCCTCTCTTCAATCCTGGAGCTGGAGATAAGAGTCCACTTACAATCCTGGATTGTCCAAAACCTGTAGAATCAGCTGCAGACTCCAGTCAGCTTTTACTGAGTAATAACAGCTCAGACGCCTGACTGACCACTGCTGTTTAACCAGAATCATCTATTTGCACAAATACCTACACAGACACCTTTCCTTCTAATGCCCAGAGCAAAGCATCATTACACATCAGAGTTTATCAGAGTAGGACCAAACACAAGACGACTGAAAGAAAACAGAAGTGCCATGAAAGTGTCTTAGTTCTCAAACAGCATTCTAGAATAATCAAACACCTCTACTGAATACATCTCATTTATACTCAGTTTGTGAGGTGTGAAATGACACTAACAAAAGAGAAGACTATTCAATCTAACACATTCTAATGAATGAGGAAAATATAGAGTTCTGGTCTAATTTAAGTCCAGATATAAATTAGGCTTGCAAACACAACTTCTTTCCCAGGCAAATTTATCTTGTGTCTGCAAACACACAGATGATGAAGTGAATAATTTTTACAGTCCTCAGTCTTCTCCATGTGGTCTGCTGATATCTCTTCTCAAGCACTTGACTAAAACACAACCATAAACAAAGGAACCTACTATAACTACTTTTTTACTTTTCTGCATTTAATGTATGTGTACTAATCTATACTTTAAGCTTGGCATTGTGTATTAGGAATATTGTTGGTTCTAATGACAAATTGCTTGAGATGTTCATCATTTGTAAGTCACTTTGGGGGGAAAAAGGTACAGATATTTGCTCAGCCTAACAGGAGTTAACAAGACTAAAAGTCTTTATCTCTTTAGGAAAACTGAATTTTTACCTGGTCCAAAAATGTGATGTTTTGCTGTATATTGATGGAGTAACATGATATGTAAAGTGTCTGATTAAACCTTTTGTAAAGGTGCTTTTGCCCAAATACTATTGATATTTTTAATGGATGATCATTGTACTTTGGGGTCTTTGGAATACAATTCTTTTATAAATCATTGTTTTTAATATTTAATTGCACATTGATTGATGTTTCCTGTGTTTCATAAATAAATTAAAACATATGGAGGCAACGGTTTTAACAATACACCTGCATCAACAGAAAATAAATTATTTTGTGTACACAAAATGGTAAAAAAGCGCAGAAGGAGACGTTCAGCAGAACTTTCAGAAACAGAAACGTTCAGTGAACTATCCCTTTAATCTGTTAGCCTGCACCCCCCATTTTGGGCCTCACAGCTGAAAATGACCTACCTAAATTAAAATGGTAACATTTCCTGACAATAATGTGCTACACACACAATTTAGGTATCTTTGGAAAGAAGACACTCTAGGCTTTACTATCCATCATCCAGAGTTGATAATGCTCCAAAAAATAAAAAGTTATAGACACTGAAGTGCCTTTAAAATATTTTACGACACTGAATGTTTCTTTTATTTCATAAACAAATACATAAAATAAGTCCTGGAGCAATCCAGAAAAGTAATGGGTTGAAAGTCATGTCTAATGAGTTTATATTTCAAATTTGAAGAAGATACCATGAAAAATGAGATTCCTGCAAACATTTTTATGAGAATATTTCTAGCCCCCCACCCCCCTCTGTTTGATGAAAATTACCACCAAATGTATTGAAGAATTCCACAAACTATTTTAGTCA
>JAFVLL020025608.1:0-63713 GCA_021397915.2 Tor tambroides | reverse complement strand
TGTGCTTTGTCTTTCAGTGGTCTCTGGTTTGAGAGCTGCTGGAGCTGCGGCGCTCCCAACCCTCGTTTACATGTTGTCCTATTTTTTTATTTTGTAAAATGGTTGCCGTGGTTTCCTCTCTTCTTCAGAGGAACCCAGGTGCAGGTAGCTCATTATAAGCCCTGTAGCATGCGCATGCTCGCGGTTGTTTTCCAAAAACCACCGGTGACCATATTTCTGTTCGTCTTGTTCTTCAGCTGAGGTTACCTGAGGTTACATTGATTTTTTTCAGCCTTCGCAGGTTCCCCTTTCACTGCGGTAATGAGTTTCTGCCAATAAACGTTATCTGATTGAAAGTTAAGGGAATAATATACCACCATGCAGGGTTAGTCAATTTGAAAATAATTATCTTTTTTGTTTCCATTTTAATTTGTTTATTTCTCATATATAGTTGTTGTGCATTGTTAAAATGTATTATTTTACTATTGTTTCTCAGCCTCAAATACCACCCATGCTAATGTATAGTGTTTAACAATGTTTCTAATTAGTTCCAGTGGTAAATAGTTTTTTCTTCAACATTGTCAATAAATATTCCCACCCTCATGCCATTCTAAACCTGTATGACTTTGTTTTAGGTTACAAAAGGTGATGTTATGTGGAATGTTCATGCTCTTCTTTTCCATACAATGAAAGTGAATGGTGACCACGGGCTGTCAAGCTTCAAAAACAACAAAAAGACACCTCAAAACTCATAGTTGTGCAATTTGCATGTTTTGACTTCCTAAATTTTAATATATGTGACCCTGGACCACAAAACCAGTCTTAAGTTGCTGGGGTATGTTTGTAGCAATAGCCAAAAATACATTGTATGTGACAAAATTATTGATTTTTCTTTTATGCCAAAAATCATTAGGATATTACATAAAGATCATGTTCCATGAAGATATTTAGTAAATTTCTTACCATAAATATATCACAACTTTTTTTGATTAGTAATATGCATTGCTAAGAACTTCATTTGGACAACTTTAAAGGTGATTTTCTCAATATTTTGATTTTTTTTTGCACCCTCACATTAGAGATTTTCAAATAGTTGTATCTCGGCCAAATATCCCTAACAATCCTAATCCAAATCCTAACAAACCATACATCAATGGAAAGCTTATTTATTCAGCTTTCAGATGATGTATAAAGACTGGTTTTGTGGTGCAAGGTCACATATGTGAACGTGAACATCATCTTTCCGTAACTTCCGCTCTAACCAAATCATATGACTTTATAAAACTTATACAACACTTATCATTCCTGAATGAAACACGTGAAAATTCTGCTAAATATCTCCTTTTGTGTTCCAAGAAAGAATGAAATTCATGCATGTTTGAAATGACTTGAAGATGAACCCCCCCCCCCATTTTTGTGAGAGTCTTTAAAAAATGTGCTGCATTCCCCCTCTTATATCTTTGTGACATTATGCAAACCTACATTCTTTCTCTTTCCACAGTCTTTCGCTGTTTGAAGACATCTCTTTGCCATCATTTTCTTTGCCTTTGTTCTTGCAAACAATCAGTGGCTCTTCGGTGAGCTGTTCAAAGAACAGCTGTGGCATTTTAAGACTAAAGTAGCTGATCCTAATTTTTCAATCTAATTAAAGAGTCTTTTGTTTCCCCACACCATGCCATATGGACCTCTCAGTCTTGCAGATATTTATTTCTTTATTTTTTTTTTTTAATTTAAACTTTAATTTAAAGAGTTTATGATGTGGTTCTTCGTTTTAATTGCTCACGCTGCATCAGAGAACAGATCCAGAGTTTAACCACGAATCCTCTCATGCGTTTCTTATGGAGTATAACCAAGTTTACAGCAGAGCCGTTTTTGCGCGCTGTGTATTACAGGCTCCCCTAAGTGAGATGTGCACTAATTTGCTGGAAGGCAATGAGGTTCCACTGAAAAAAAACTGATATTGGATTTTCTCAGTCAGTACGATTATACCGCCTCCATCCTTGCATGGAAAAAAAACCCCCACACCAAAATAACAAATTCTGACAAATTCAGCCAACTAGTTCAGTACTAGTGCAATTATTTTCAGCTGTCAGCTACAATAACCTTTCTCTTCTGTTTAATATGAAATGTGTGCAGAAAACTGAAAGCAGCTGTCGTCATATGGTTATCTCTGATTTGAGTAATGATTACACGCCTGGTTCTTTGATTTTAGGGTCAAATGATAAATCATATATGCCTATGGTATATTTTATGAATAGGATGCCACAGTGCTAGATGGTTGGGAGTATTTTAAGGAGGTATCTCACGACTTTGACAGAAGAGTCTCTTCCTTCTAGGTAGGTAGATGTAGGAAGCTGAAGTGAAGAGGATGTGTGGGTGAGGAAGTGTTTAAAATCACACATGGAAGACTTGATTAGTACCTTTCAATGCATCAGAGGATGTCGGAGGAAGCGACCTTACATATCTCAGAATGGAGTCGGAACCTAGGAATTTTCTTACGTTTTTCGATCCCCGCTGAATAAAAAGGTTAATCCAGGCATGCAGAGCGAATTAACGTAACTGAAAAGTCATAGAGGTTGCTTGCCAGAACAGCAAAGCCACTGAATGTTATTTCCTGCACCAAAGCACTCGTTGTTTGTCAGGATCATTTCACTTATGGAGCCACAAAGTCTAGAAAGGAATTCTTCGAGATGTTACCTCATTCCCTCTCAGGATTCACCCTAAACGTCCTCCGACGAGTCATGCTTAAACAAAACATGTGGAAACCGCTGACGGACTTCGCTGCAGAAATAAACACTACCTCGCCAGTGAAATGACCGGTTGCCTAGTCTGCTGTGATGGTGAGATGACAGTTTCTCATGCTGAGATATCCAGCAGAACATGATCGAACTAATATTAAGATGTCTGGCATAAAAGAAGCCTCCAGTGGTGTTCTTAATGCGAGGGATGTAATGAGTCTGGCGTAGATCTCGCGCCTCTAACCAGCTAAGTTGCACAGATGTAGCTAAACCTTTGCCAACATCGGAGTGTTTCTCGTAGTGTTTAGACCAGCAACATGTCACTATTTGTTTTGGTGTGATTTAGAGGCTAAGTGGTTTGGGCAGACAAGAAATAGAGTTGTGAGTTGTTTATCACATATCGCTCACATCCCATTCCTTTCTTGCATCAGAATCTAAGTGGACGCTCTGGGCGAACATTCCATCACTTTCTTTCGCTTTTATGAGGCTGTTCTGCATTCTTAGATCAAACATCTTTGGCAGAAATGCTGGCTGAGTGTATCCCTGAGTACTGAGAGACAGCTGGGGTGTGGTCGATGGGTTGGCCTGTGCCCACTCAACAGGGCTTCTGCACTTCATCTCCATCTTTTGCTTGGCAGATTTGTGAGTATACACTACCGCTCAAAAGTTTGGGGCCGGTAAGGTTTTTGAATGTTTTTGAAGGAAGTCTCTTATGCCCACCCAGGCTGGATTTATTTGATCAAAAATACAGTTTTCTGTTTTAATATATTTTAAATTTGAATTTTCAGCAGCTGTTACTTGAGTCTTCAGTGTCACATGATCCTTCATAAATCTAATTTGCTGATTTGGTTCTTAAGATTAACATTTCTTATTATTTTCACAGTTGAAAACAGTTGTGCTGCTTAATATGTTTGTGGAAATGGCGATAGATTATTTCCAGGATACTTTGATGAATGGAAAGTTCAAAAGAACAGCATTTATTTGAACTAGATTTTGTTTTTGTTGTTGTTTTTGTAACTGTAAAATTCTTTACTGTCACTTTTGTTTAATGCTGAATGGATTTAAAAAAAAAAAATAATACAAAGAAAAAATAAATACTACTAGTAATAATAAACTTATTGACCCCAAACTGTAGTGTACATGCTTAGGAATGACTGCTTAGTGTTCCGCAATCAATACATTTTGTTGTCATTTTGTAAGTTATCATGACTTTTTTTTTTATTTTTTATTTTTTTTTATGGTTAATAGGTTTTTTTATTTTTGTTTTATTTATTTTTTTATTTTTTTATTTTTTTTGATGGACATTCAAAATCATAATGAATGTGAGTTGGCAAAAACATGCAGCATAAAAAACAATGATATTATAGAGACTCTTATGATGTCTGTCAAACTCAGTAAATCTTTCGATAATTATAAGACAAGGTTTGTTTAGATTGGAAAGCCTCGTGTTGTGAATATTTATGAATGAATGATTCATGATGTTTGTACAAAAATAATTTTTACTTGAACAAAAATATAATTTTATTTCTTACACTATAGCATTTTATGTCAGTAAATGTAAACATTTTGTAGAAAATTAAATAAAGGTTTTTCAAAACCGTATTAAAACAACCACCATACAAAGAGTATTTTTAAGAAATTGGCACACACATTTCAAACTAGATTAAGACATTTCATTTTCTTTACTTTGGACACTATTTGACATCTGTATTACTCTTGTGCGGTAGTGTTTCTGCATTTAAAATAATAAAAATCATTTTCAAAATTTAATTTGAATTTGAATTCCTTCAATATTCCCTTACCTATAGTTTGCCCATCCCAGGATGGGATTCTAGTAACACCACTGAGTGAGAAGGAGGAGAAATAGTTAAACAATAGAAGTGGTAGGTGGTTTTCTGCATGGCGATGATAAATTCTTGAATATCATTCCAAAAGAACAAACCGTCCCCAAGCTCACAGTGGATGAATCACATTATGAGTGTAGAATCAGAGTTTTTCTGATTTTAATATGCTGACTGACTGAATATACTTGAACTTGCCTTTGATTTCATTTGAAATGCACATGGTTTTAATTATATTTGCAATCTCAGGAAAGTTGTTATAATTTGCTTTTTATACTGTATGCTCCTGTCTGGTCTCATTAGTGTACTTGAGGTTTGGTACCTTTGAGGAATCGTTGCTTGCTTTTAAGCACGTGTGCCCTTTAGCTACCTGTGCCCCCGGATGGGTAATAACTTAAAGCAGATTGATGTTTAACTGTTGGTGATAAGCTTTATTGCGCCTCCTTTGTGGATTTGAAACTAGTGTTATAGAGGAGAACTCTGCAGTTATATATCACCTTCAGATCTTTCAACGTTATGAACTATTAAAGCGAAATCTCTCACTCTTCACTTGATCTTTTCGGCTCATACTCTTCTTAAGTGGTCAGCGCTTAAAGGTCAGAAAACAGCCTTACGATGCATTCGCAGCCACTGCAAATAGCTTATTTCATTCAGAGAAAGGCACATTGCGGTTTGAAACGGCTTCCTCTCGTCCTTAGACCTCGCCTCATAAATATTGTACAAAAGTCGAAAACTTGGAAGAAGAAAGAGGAGACGAGGCGGTGGGGAAGAAGAATAGAACGGAGGCGGAAAGTAGGGCAGAGAGGAACGAGTCAGAGCAGCCCAAAATGATGATAGAGGGAGAAGAGGTGCTTATTAGAGGAGTGCAAGGATTTTAACACTCCACACATCTGCTGCTGCTATTACTGTAGACAGCCCCAGTGAGGCATAAATGAGCACTGTGGCCTCCTCAGTCAAAGCAGCACCTCTCACATGACTACACCACTTTTAGATATGCAGCCAAAACATCGCCAGGAACATTGTGATGTTTTTTGGATGCCGGTTTGCGAATGAAACTGGCTTTAGACATCCCAGTCTTTGCAAGTTACATTTGTTGAAGTTGATGCTGAATGAGACAATCCACACAAATTGAAAACTCACCCTCATAATTATTTCTCTTTTAGAAAACAAAAAAGATATTTTGAAAAATGTCTGTTTTTTTGGCCATACAGTGAAAGTCTGTGACTAAACCATATTTAGATGTGCAGCCAAAATATCGAGGAACATTGTGACATTTTTTGATGGTGTTTTGTTTTGTCCAAAGCAGCACCTCTCCCAACACATTTAGCCATGCAGCCAAAATATTGTGAGGAAAAGTTTGATGTTTTTTTGATGGTGTTTTGTGAATGAAAATGGTTTTAGGAGTTGCATTTGTTGAAGATGAATGGAAACAAAATTAAATTAAAAATTGTGTCATTTACTCACCCTTGTGTTATTTCTCTTTTAGAACACAATAAAAAGATATTTTAATAAGATATTAAGATATGTCAGTTTTTTTTTTTTTTGTCCATACAATGAAAGTGTATGGGGTCCAATGTTGGCCCACTCAGTCAAAGCAGCACCTCTCATTTGATATTTAGATATGCAGCCAAAAACTTGTGAGGATTTTGATGGGGGTTTTTTTAACGAATAAAACTAGCTTTAGACATCTGTCAGATGGAGTCTTTGAAGTTGCATTTGTTGAAGTTGAATGGGACAATCCACCCAAAATTAAATTAAAATGATCATTTACTCGCCTTTATTTCTTTTTTAGAACGCAAAAAAAGATATTTTGAAAAATGTTTTTTTTTTTTTTTGTCCATTCAATGAAAGTCTATGGGGTCCAAAGTTGGCCAATTCAGTCAAAGCAGCACATCTCATATGATATTTAGATATACAACCAAAACATTGTGAGGATTTTGATGGTTTTTTTTTTTTTAATGAATAAAACTAGCTTTAGACATCTGTCAGATGGAGTCTTTGAAGTTGCATTTGTGGAAGCTAAGAGATAATCTACCCAAAAATGAAAATCCTGTCATCTTTTACTCACCCTCATGTTATTTCTCTTTTAGAAAACAAAAAAGATATTTTGAAATTTTTTTTTTTTGTCCATACAATGCAAGTCAGTGGGGTCCAGTGTTGGCCCCCAGTCTAAGCACCTGTCACATGACTACACCACATTTAGATATGCAGCCCAAATATTGTGAGGAACATTTTGATGTTTTTTGATGGAATTTTGCGGAAAAAAAACAAACAAAAAAAACTAGCTTTAGACTTCTATCGGTAGGAGTTACTTTTGTTGAAGCTGAAGGAGAAAATCCATCAAAAAATGAAAATTTTACCATTGATTACCCACACTCATGTTATTTCTCTTTTAGCACTCAAAGAAGATATTTTAAAAAAAAAGGTGTTTTTTTTGTTTTTGTTTTTTTTTGTTTTTTTGGGTCCATGCAATGGCAGTTAGTGGACCCCACTGACTTTCATTGTATGCACAAAAGCAGTTTGTGTTCTGCAGAAGAAAGTAAGTCATACAGTTTTGGAACGACATGAAAGTGATGAAAATAATGCCAGAATTTGTATTTTTGGGTTGATTATTCCTTTCATTTCAGATGTATCTGTTGGTGAGCCCTAATTAAAGGCATCACAGACTTTGTTGTTGTGGAAACAAAGACAGCACCATTTTGTTCAGTAGGTATAATGCCAGAGAATGTCCCGAGCGCTGTGTTTTTCTTATGCGTTAATGCTATGTAAATTTGGCCGATTCTTCTCTCAAGTAGTCTGGGCAGCTCGTCTTGTGTATATTTTCCCTGGATAGTATTTATACTTTTCCTTTTCCCTGGCGACTGATGTGTCTCACATCTCGTATGGCAGAATAGAGTGTATATGGTTATGTTATGTGCTGTGTAAATGTCTGTACGCCTGGAAGAATTTGCGTAAAGAAGTCTGGGTCAAAGAACAGCATGTCCTGCTGCTTTTGCTTGTATTATATGTGCAACAGGATGTCTTTTAATCAATTCTTCAATGTCGAAAATCTGGTAATTTCACAAGCAGAGACGCGAACCCTCAATTACTCGGGTAACCAAGGGAAACTACCGGGGGAACAAATCAGAGCGCTTTTTGGTTTGTGAGGAAGAAAGGATTTTGAGAAATTTACTGGTGGCTTCTGAAGCTGAAATGAAACTCTGTGTGTTTATGTATGTGTTTGTGTTCCCAGAAGAGCTACTCAAGCTGCCAGTGCTGTTATTTCTAGTCTCCACAAACTTTCACACAACAGAATAAGGAAATGCTCATTTACAATTTTGATTTCATTGGCTGTAATTCTTCTTGTATACTGTAGATTTGTATGTAAAAGGTGGTCACTCTGAAAAGAACTCGATTGTTTCAGCAACTGATAAATACAAACATTAGGGGCACAATGTAAAATAACTGGTAATTTAAAAAGTAGGGATTCATAGCATATTGGTTATATTAGATATGTTTCAGTATATCATATTGCATACAAATTGGTTAATATTGGATATAGAGGTCGACCGATTGATCGGCCGGCCGGCCGATTTTTGGCATTTTTTAATTAATCGGCATCGGCCGATTGTGATGCAAATTAGGCCGATTAATATACAGGCGCGTCTGCAAGCAACAGGTGACGCTGCCTCGTGCCGCAAGCAGATTGCCATTCCACTGGCACAACGGATAACCCTGTGATGTCCTCCTCTGCCTGCTAACTTTTTGAAGAGAGAACTACCTGGTAGGGCTGTGCAGTTAATCAAAAGTGAATCGCAATTGCGATTTGAGACGTTGCAATCTGGACGCGATATTACTCTGTTCCAGAGGATATGCATGACTGCCAGCCTTGAGTGACAGTCTTACTAACCAATAGAGTGAGCGCACCTCCGTTCTCCCCGATCAGCACTGCTCTAGCCAACTGCGTAAACACCCACCATTTAAAAAGGGTCAGATCGAAAGTTAGGCAAATTAAAACTAAAGAAAAACGTATGTAACTTCAGCCTCGAAATGACAGAAAACGAACAAAAAAGGTAATTTGCAAGAGCTGCGTCACAACACATATCAAGAGCTCAATTCTGCTTTCAGTACTGGAGAATAAAAGATACATTTTTAGATGTTTTTATTAGTAGGCTACATGAACATTATCTTACACATTTTATCTCCCCAACAGATTAATTTGAAATAAGTTTATACTGCATGTTCGCTAATTCAGAAGACCGCGCACACAGCCCGTGTCTCTGAATGCTTCTCATACTCGCTCCGCTCTGCCCCACGCTGCGCGTCTCCCGCGTCTCACGGACGAGCCGCACACACGCAGCCTGTCTCGTAATGCTCTTTTATACTCACGGTCTCGCGCCCGGTTCTGCTCCGCAAGTCTCTCACGAGCGCATCTGGCAATATGGACGAGGCCTGACGCACGCGCGCAACCTGTGTCAACTCGCGCCTGGCTCCGCGTTTAAAACGAAAGTAAATTAAGTCTAACTGCTTGCTAATTTCACTTGGATGAAATGAAACATTCAGCACATTTCCCACTTGTTCTTAAAATCCCAAATACTTAAAAATGAATAAATCAGCCCATGTAATGCTTTAATAACTGACTAAAGACATACAGTTCTTTATTTATAAAAAATAAACAAATCTTTCCTGTGAAATTCAGTAATTCTGTGAAGTACATAAATAATATTTTGGCATTCAAATACATCGCGAACACGGAAACATTTGGTTTCACTTTCGTTTTAGCCTAAATGAATTCGTTTTGGCTTATAGCTAGCTTCTTATATTTTTTCATTCTTGTTCTTTTCTAAATACTGTTAATTGAGAAAATTTGTTGTGGAGTGAGGGGAACAAAAATAGCCTAGCTATGTTTACAGTGTTTATTATAATGTTTGTAAATATTTCGCTTTGCATTAGGCCTATTTCTGAATGAAATAATAAAATGTGACTTATAGGCCACTTTTCTCTGGCTCTCTCTCTCTAAAAACCGCAATTTTTTATATGCATAGCATATTTTAACCATGCAGCAAACCTTTTTAAATATTTTGATAAATTACTGAAAAAAAAAAGACTTTTTAAACCGTTAACTAATTGTATTAATCGGTCAAAGGAAAAAAACAAAAAAGAAAGAACGAAAATCGGCCAAACATATCGGCCAAAAAATCGACATCATATATCGGCCATCGGCTGCCCTGATTTCTAAATATCGGCATCGGCCAGAGAAAAACCCATATCGGTCGACCTCTAATTGGATACATAATTTGATTTATCTATGTCAGTCTCTACTTTTAAGTTCATCTTTAAAAAAACACAAATCATTTAATAACACTCATAAATGTCATTTTTATCAAGTTTAAAAATGAGTATCCATTTTTCATGCTGTACATTATAATGTTGTGATGCCACAAATTCACTTTAAAAAGATTGATTTGTATTTATCTACACAAAATAGTACAAAAATAGTATTGACTAAATAAACAGCATTATATTTAATTATAATATGTATTATTAATGTTTTTATATAATATTTATATTTTAAGTAATTGTATGTATTTTAGTAATTTTTATTTGTTTGTGCGTGTATAGAGAGAGAGCTTTTTTATTTCAATTTTTAATTTTTAGTACTTAATCTTATATTTCAGTTAGTTGCCGTTAACATTTCTAAAATCTATTTCTATTCAAGTCAACATTTCTATTTGTTTGTTTTCCATATGTATTTTATTTTATTTTATTTCAAGTGTTGAAAATGATTTTGAATGGCTTTAGTTAGTAATAACAACACTGAAAATGATTTCTTGTTGTAGGAGCTGAAATTTTATTATTGAAAAATTAACCCAAAATTAACTGATCGCCTTGGGGTCCATTTGACATGACCCTGCTGGCAGATGTTGTAACTAAACCATGTGACATCAAAACAATGGTCTCCTCTTCACTGTCTATCATTGCCTGGAATAAAGGGTATTTTATTCAGACCATTAATTTTAATGATCCTCAGGATGTAACATTGATATAAATAATTAAATAATTAATAATTGAATAATTCTGTGGTCACAGGAGTTGAACAGTAAAAATAGATGGCTAAGTGTTTTGTGTAGTGTGCCATGCTGATTGGTAAATGACTATGCTCATTGTAGTCCTGATGGAATACAGACTTGCATGAGGAGGGATACACAATCTCCCATCAGCAGCTCCTTACTGGCCGCTGAGATGATTAATGCAGTGACCTCTGTCAGTCTCCAGAGTTAATGAAAAATACCCACTCCACCGGCACACCGCCGCTCATCACGCATCATTATGCTGCTTATTTCTGTCAGTTAACTATCCTTGATTTACTCTGTGTGCGCGCTTGTGTTTCCGAATGCATGTGTGTTGATGTGAAGGGGCTATTCTTGTATCCGTGCTGCTCAGCACAACATTAGACCCAATCATGTGTCCAGTAATGGGCCGCCATCATAGCAGGAAATGTTGTTAAAGCGAGTCTAGATCATTGAGAGGAATAGATTGATCAGTGAGACTGGGGTCGAAGAGACTCTGATGACCTGGTGAGAACATTGTTCAGTTGTTGGTTCAGCAGTTGCTTCTCCTGGTTTGTAAGAACTTGCCTCAGTTTCTGTGTCAAGGGGGCTGAGATCTCAAACTGAAGTAAGATGGGGTTACTGGCCAGGTGGAGTTCTCCATTTGGGCCAGTTAAATATTAACAAAAATACTATTTTACAATCAGTAATTTTATTACTATATATACAGGTGGTTCTAGATTTTTATTTATTTATTTTTATTAATTAAATTAAATTATTTATTTAAGCATGTTCACTTGTAGCATTTAACATTATTTCTTTGTGCTTAATCTGTTTGCACAAAATAGAATTATAGTATAGAATTGTAATATCAGTCATTTATTCAGATAATTGAATGATCAGTGTTATGTTAATATTATTTAAATATTAATTTTTTTTTTTTTTTTTTAAATTTCGAATTGGCTTTTGTAATTTTAATTACAAATTTAATTACAAATTTTTGTAAATTTAATTTGGTAATTTTATGTACTTTTGTTGTTATAATTAGTTTTATTTTTTATTTTTTTTAATATTTATATTTGTGACCCTGGACCACAAAACCAGTCATAAGTAGCACAGGCATATTTGTAGCAATAGCCAACAATACATTGTATGGGTCAAAATGATCAATTTTTCTTTTATGCCAAAAATCATTAGGATATTAAGTAAAGATCGTGTTCCATGAAGATGTTTTGTAAATTTCCTAACGTAAATATATCAAAATTTATAATAATGCATTGCTAAGAATTTCATTTAGACAACTTTAAAGGCGATTTTCTCAATATTTAGATTTTTGTGCACCCTCAGCTTCCAGATTTTCAAATAGTTGTATCTCAGCCAAATATTGTCCTATCCTAACAAACCATACACCAATGGATCAAGATGATGTATAAATTATTTCAGTTTTAATCATTTCAGTACTTATATTTCAGTTTTTCAGTTTCAGCAGGGTCATTATATGAAGTTCACAATAAAACTGATATAAAAACTGATGTGAAAATATTTCATTGCGTGTATTTAGTGGGCTAGGGATGAAATTATTAAGGAAATATTATAGTCCAAACCAAAATACAGAAGTGAAAAATTGATTTGCAAACTGAATTTAATGATAAATTGCTAGCACCTGAGGCTGTACTGGTTGTTTGAGACTTTTGCTTTAATATAATGTCTGCCTGATATTAGCTTTGTAAGATTGGCTTGTTTGGGCATGTTTTTCAGTTTGCTTTATTTCATTAATATTTAGATGATTTTGGGAGTTTTTGTGCTGGGAATGTTTGGGTTGTGTTTTAAGCATGAGGTGTTTATATTTACTGTGGGTTTTCAAAGTCTTTTGTAGCCTCATTACAAGGGCCTGTGGCGTATTGAACTTTATGGTGAGTCAAACGCCACCAAAGCACTGCTGTCAGCCTAGTTTGCATCAGCTTATGTTTTCTTCAGCCTCATTAGAAAATACCAGGCAGTCCCGTGCCATTCCACAGCCAACACTTCAAAGAAATAACTCTAATACACACACACACACACACACACACACACACACACACACACACACACACACACACAGGCCCATTCATTCTTAGGTGGGCTGACACATACTTCAATGTCTGTATTTTTACATCAGTCTTATGCCACTGTGTGCCTCCAAATCGATTCCTATGTACCACAGGAAATTCACTTTGTTGTTTTTGTTAAAGGCGAAGCTCATCCAAAAATGAAAATTGTCATAATTTACTCATCCTCATGTGGGTACAAACAAACAGATTTCTTCTGTGAAACACAAACTTGCTTTTAGTGGTTTCCTCATACAGCGAACAGTCAAAGTAGTCCAAAACAACCTTTTTAAAATCTTTTGAGTTACACTGAGGTAAGAAAATAATGCAGGTTTGGAACCAGTGTTGTTATTAACTAAAACTATAAAAAAAGTTAAATGAAATAAAGCCAAAATAAAATATGAAGATTAGATGTAAACTTAAATTTAAATGTTTGTTGAATTACTGAAATGACTAAAACTAAACTGAAATAAATGTAAACCTTAAATAGATAAAAAAATAATAAAAATGACAAAAGCACAACAAACAAATAAAAAAAATAAATTAAATAAAAACTGAAAATATAAAAAAAGATATTTCAAAATATTAATAAATACTGTAATAGGACATACATAATATTAAAAAAACAACATGAATGTGAGTAATTGATGAAAGTGTCCCTTTTTTTTAATATAAAGAATCTGTAAACCAGGTTTGTCTAATTGGTCTCAATTCAAACTGAAAGTGGAGAATATATGACTAAATTATTTATTGATTTATTTTTCACTCAACCGCAGGGTTATAGTGGTTGAATGGACTTTAACCTAGCAAAATTATATAAAGTGGATGTGCTCAGTGATATAAGTGGATCTCTATTATCCATTAGTCTTGAGCAGTATCATTTGAAATCCTCAAGATAATGACTTGATGCTTTCATATGCGGGAGATCGCAGACCTTGTAATTTGATAGACTCGTATTGTGGTTGAATGCAGATGCGTATATCACTGAACAGCTGTTTCTGCCCAGCCTGACTGTCTCTGTTTCTGTCTCAGGCCCATTTAACTCCTGAAGCCTAGGCCAAACTTCTCACTAGCATTACACTATCAATTCATCTGAAAGCGGTGAAATAGTTTAGTATTGGTCTAGACGGCACGTCTGGAATATTTATTTGGCTTCGATCACCGTCTAAGACTGAGTAAATGAGAAAAACATATTTTCAACTATATAGCATTGCATAATACTGAGGCCCGAGATGGGGTAAATCCAGAATTTAGTAGTCATAAAGTCGACGCTGTTCACTTGCCAAACGAAAATGCTGGTGATAATCAGATCGGCCTCAAGTTTTGCTTGAGAAACCACTTCTTGAGTGCGTATAATGGAGGGCAAGCACACAGGACTACCCTATTCCACTGGGCCTTTCAGTTGAGCAACTGTGGCGGGTTCCACCTGACCTCAGAACAGCGGGAGTCCGTCTGCACGTGTGCTCCAGCTGGAAGAGTGGGCCGGCTTGAGTGGATTGTGTGTGTGGGACTGTGACTCATGGTAACCCCTCGAATACTTAAGTGCGCTCTACCTTCCTCAGGCTGCGGAAAACCGAGACTTCTCAACCGGGACGTCTTTTTTTCCTGGACCTGGGGGTATTAATAGCTCTGTTAATTGTGGAGAATCTCACGTTGGGGGAAGTGAAGTTTGTTTGTGAAGGGAACAAGGCGAAAACGTCCCCCCAATTAGCTAAACTTTTGAAAGTTTGGCTGTCGCTCCGATGTTCCAGAATGTACTCTCGCTGCCTGAGGGGGGTCTATTATTGGGAGCCATATTCGGAGGGAGGTGCTGTTTTCTGTCAGCCAATAAGCAGAGAGTGCCCCTGTACTTCCCTGTTGATTTAAAGTAACGTAAACCAGATGAATCCAGCAGCGTGTGCTGCGTTAATGATGCGCGGGCCTCGAATCGGACAAGATTCGAGTTGAGGAAAAGTGGATCTTTCTAGCGTGTGCATTCTTTTAAAACTGCACCGTGCTTGAAATATTAATCAAGGCGATGTCTTAAGCATCCTGAGCTTTAATCAGACATTCAGCCTCTCTCAAAACCAGCCAAAGATGAGGCGATAAGCCCCTTAATGAGCAACACTCAGATAAGCATCTCGTGCCGGCTAATTAGAGTTTTTTTTTTATTTAGTCGAGAGGATCATATTTGACATCTACTGTATGATAAGACAAGATGTCGTCTTTGTTATTCCATACTGCTTTGTATGTCTTTTGGTTTTGAGTTGTTTAGTAAGGTACAATACGTGAAAAGCTTAGATTTTTTTTGCACGGCTGATCTGTAAAGCTTTGAAATCACAATGTCTTTGTGCCAGGATTGTGTAAGAAGGATGGTGCTCTGTAATCAGAACTCTTCAACCGATGCCTTGTTACCTGGTTTTTCAGGACCACTGTGAAGAGGAAATGCACAATAGCAACATTGGGTTGCTGAATGTGCTTTTGGCAATGCATCTTTTTGCATTGTGCTAACTCATTGAATATTATATTATAATATAACAAAATCTGGGAAGAAGAGAATGGAATTACAATAAGTATAGGCTTTACTAGAGTATGAGGATGAGAAAACCTTCAGCTAGAGAACTTAATGTGCAATGCGCAAAAAATGCACTGTGCTTTTTTTTTTTTTTTTTTTTTATTAAATATCAATTTATTAATGCTGTGTCAAACTCTACTGGAACACTATTTCAATGTTAGAAACAATTTTATTTTTATGATCAATAATTATTTCTTTTAATTTTATTCTTATTTCTTATTTTATAAGAAAATTATTTTATTTTTTTTTGTTTTATAATTTATTTTTACAGTTCTATTAATAATTTATTTTATAATTATATTTTAAATAGTGATTAATCACGATTAATTGCATCCAAAATAAAAAAAGTTTTCATGTGTGTGTACTGTGTATATTTATATGTAAATAAACACACACACACACACACACCTACAGTTGAGAAATATTTACGTGTGTGTATATATATATATATATATATTCATATTTATATTTATATAATTTATATTATATATAAATATATATATATATATATTCATATTTATATAATTTATATTATATATAAATATATATATATTTCTTAAATATATTCAGTATACGCACATATATTATGTAAACACAAACTTTTATTTTGGATGAGATTAATCAATTTGACAGCACTAATTTTAAATAATTTTTACTTGGCTCATTATTATTTTTAATATATATGTATGTATATCCTTATGTATATCCTTATAAAACACTAGTAGACTGGTTACCACAGGAGAACCACATTGTACAGTGTACATTATTTGTGTGGTTGCTTCCAATATAGAGCATTATACATGTCAGTCACTTATGAGGTTCTGTTTCAGTTAAGATGTTGCCTATGTAGATGCCAGGTGGATTTAGAATGGATTTTGTCAGTTTTTGTCCCCAAGTTGAAAATGTCTGTTTGCTTGTGTGTTTTGAGTCTTTATATGATAGCAGCAACTTTGCATGCATTTGTTTAAAAAAAAAAAAAAGAAGAGAGAATTCATCTACTGTATTATCCCACCACCACACATTGCATGTACCTCACTTTATCTGTTTATACATTCATTAGTTTACCTTGCCAAGATTTACCCTGAAGCCCTGAGATGATGGATTTACCACTTCTCCGCAGTTACTGATGAGAAATACTGGCATCACCTTTATTGAAATACTTTACCTCTCACATATTATCTGAAGTTGTTTATGCAGTCTATGTGTTATTCATTGCCCGGGGCTCTCAGTCTACAGTTGCTGCTTTAAAACCTAAGTAGCTCTGGGCTCTGTTACGCTGGGTGGTGGGGACTAATTATCTTATGATTTGTTCTACGATACTGTTTGAGGCTCTATTTAATCATGTCGTTGCAACCTCTTATGATGATAATGATGAATTATGCACAAATAGAGCAAACACAGGTGTTTGGAGATACTGCACGTGTTTGCACTGATAAATCTGCTGTGAATACCTTTTGAATTGGGGTTTCTGGCAGTTTGGCTCAAAATTATTCACAATATTTAAATATACTGTAGCTGCTTTCAATGCATGTAGGTGTTTTCCAGCCTGACCGATAGCCACAAAAACTGTTTTTCTTAGTGTGTGAACAACATCCAAAGAACCTTTTTCCACTATAAAGAACCTTTAGTGATTCCATAGATGCTAAAGGTTCTTCATGGAGCCATCAATGCCAATAAAGAACTTTCATTTTTAAGAGTGGAAATCCACAGGAAAACTCAAGTGAGAGATGTGAGGTGCTCAAAAGCTAAATATGAACCCAGGCTTGGTTTTTGAGGTTTATGCCCTCTTGATGGGGACTAAAATAGCTACTGTGGAATCACCAGTAGTGGAGCATGTTGGAGATGGTTATTAGTGCTTTGGCCACGTGCAGAGAAGGTTCTATAATGTTTAAGTCCATAATGAGGATGTGGAGTGGCATCTTGGGAGATCTGTTATCTTAGATGCCTTGAGGGCACATAGTCTCATAGTGAGAGAGGTTCTGTTATCTTTTTCTCTTTCACTTTGATAAGAGCTTATTCTCTCTTTTGTGCATGCCTCATATTTTCTTTAGTGCCTTGATATGTAACAGTATATTGTTTCAGAGCTTTATTATCATCTTTAAGAAAACATGCTAATTTAAGTCAATTTGCTAACTCAATGAATGGTTAGCTTTGAATGTTTCATGCTTTTAAAAATGTGTTATGACACCTTTTAATATTGGCTAGAGATGGTGATAATGATACTGTGACTGTCAAATAACAATGGTTTTTGGAAAAGAGGAAATGCACGGAGCAGCTTATTAAATCTTTAAAATGAACAATGTGCCAGTTAGCGTAAGACCCAGTAGCTATTCTTACCTTAAACCTTTAACAGAAAACGTTCTCTGTTTAAAACATTCAGAATAAATTGACTACCTCAAAGCTGTCTCCAAGGTCAATTAAATTGGAGGGAAAACATAATTTTAGTGTTTTTATCATGCTTTTAGCAGGTAGCTGTTGTATTCTCATTGTTTTTAGCATGCTGCTAACGTGCTCTGAGTGGTTTTAGCACATTGTTAATGTGTTCCCAAATGTTCTGGTGGCTTTATTTTTTTTTTATTATTATTATTATTATTATTATTATTTTTCCCATTTTATCTGCCATTCATGTGGACAAGTTACATGATGAAGTGTCATAATTAGGATTTAGGGTTTATCAAGCACCACTAAAAATCCTTATAGTATTGCATACATTCTGTGATCTTATTATATGTATTAAAAATGTTTTCATAGGAAAATAACATGGAGTTTACCAAAAAAGCTATTACCATCACATGCTTTCTCATATTACTTGTCAGTTGTTAGCAGATGTTCCTCAAGATGTTGACTGGAATTCAAAGCTTTTGTAAATATTGACAACAAAAAGGCTTGCCATATTACGTGTGAGCTCTGGGGGCAGTTTGCAGTAATATTGTGTTCTGTACTCCCAGGGGGTGTATGCTTTTATCTGCCTTTAAAAGGGCGATGTCGGGGCAGACACGGAAAACTGCAAAAATAAGTGTTTCTGACTGTGTCTGGTTTGAAGCACACACTATGTCTATGTTGAAGCTGCTTTTTTGTTCTCAAGTTGGTCAAACATTCATTGACACATTTAAGTGCATAAACCTGCGTATTATTGTTTGCGTCTGTATTTGAGTGTGTGGCGCTCTGAAACTGCGATCAATATTTCTGTCTTTTAGGGATAGTGTTGTCCATTCATTTGTGTCTTGTGTTTGCCGGCATCCATCGGAAATAGTCAGAGAGCAAGTGGAAGAGGGATTAAGCTGTTGGACTCTTAACAAGAGGAAAAGAACATCCCTCTTGAGACAGGTCGAATACTAGGACCTAATAAGAAGACTGGGCCAAATGTAAATAGGAATTGATTGCTGATGCTGTGCTGTCAGCACATGCTCCGCTTTATTTGCGCAACTGTGTGTCTGACAGTTTGTTGTTTATATCAGGGGTCCAGGGACCCTCAAAGAGCCACAAGGGGATGCTAGGGAGTCCACAAAAATGTCTACAGTTAATGTTTATTGTTAATAGTTAATTAATGTCTAAAGATGGGAATGTAATATATTGAAAGTAATGTGTTTTATGCAGTACATACATTTGGCTAATAATACTGTTTCATTCTGCTTTCTAAAACTGGTCAGAAATCATCAGATGAATTGCGATTTGTTTTATTCTATTGAAAATACTAGTTTTTAACTGTAAGAAAAAAGAAAAGGAAAAAAAACATATGTAGTATATCTGTAAAAATGTCAGTATTTTCCAAATATGTTTTTATCACACTTAATGTCACACAGTATATATATATATATATATATATATATATATATATATATATATATATATATATATATATAAAAATTGAATACATTAAAAATAGCATTTGTGTTATTTTATTTTTTACACTAAATCTTTTGTACATGAGAATATGTAAGTTCTGATATTTTATTTTTAATATCGCAATCTCACACAGTATAAAATATAAATGACTATATAAATAGGTTTTTATGCAAGAAAATATGTAACATTTCTGTTTCAGGAAGGGGGTCCCCTCAAGGGTCTCAACATATTTTGGCGGCCCTGGCATCAAAAAGTTTAACCCCCCCCCGGTTTATATTACAGATGCATACCATACAGTTAAGAGAGCTTTCCACACTCGTGTCTGTTTCTCTGATGAAATCCATGACTGACCAAACAACATTACTGCAATAGGAAACATGGACATCAAGAGCCTTGGAAAAATATTGATTTGATTATTGATTCCCAACACATTTGCAGATACGCTGTATTTAGGGTCAGTTTTCCATGAAGGCAAAATGTAAATACATAGTTTTATGCTCCCAGAAATATTAACATATATGTAGACACACCTCTTTGCAACCTCTCTATGCCTCCCAGTTTGAGAACATCTGATTTATGTTAATTGTATGCTGGGATCTATGTTTATAGATGTACATCTGATGTGTATTTGAAGGCATTGGTTTATGTCTGTGCAACTGCACATGTATCCATGATTGTGTGCAACATATGTGTTTATGTGCATGCCTACATGTGTGTTTATCTTCAGCGGTTTCATGATTATGTTGATAGAAACAGTGCAGCCCTTCCATGGGGGTTTTGTGTGACATTTATACAAGATGCTTGAATAAGGTTGGCATTGATCACACCCTGTCTAACGTATAAATAAAAATGTGTTGCAAGCCCATGGGCTTTCAGCATCCTCACAGAATCTGTGCGTCGTGTGGCAAACATCCACATCCAGTTTGTCTTCTGCCAACATTTCCTTGATAATAGAAGACACAAACTCTCCATATGTGTGTTTCTCATTGCAACTGGATTACCTTTGGGAAGAGACACTTAAAGGTATCATGAATTATGGCTGAGTCATATATTTGTGAATGTATGTGGATCACGGTTTCAACAAAAATATTAAGCACCATAAATGTTTTTAACATTGATAATATAAAGAACTGTTTCTTAAGCACCAAATCAGCATATTAGAATAATTTCCGAAGAATCATGTGAAGACTAGGCCTAAACTAATGGCTGCTGAAAATTCAGTTTTTCCATTATAGGAATAAATGACATTATAAAACATATAAAAATAGAAAACACTTATTTTAAATTGTAATTGTATTTTACAATTTTACAGTTTTCACTGTATTTCTGACTAAATAAATTCAATCGTGGCGAGCAGAAAACACTTATTTAAAAAATAAAATAAAAAAATAAAAATGGTTGCATAGCTTAGCCTTATGGACTCAAATAAAACTTGAATAATATTATATGTTTAGAGGATAATTTAGAGGTTTGCAATCATTCATGTGGACAAAAGTCTCCATGCAGACTTCTTCCTGAGGAGAAAATATATTCTGGGAATAAACAGAAAGCAAGACATTCATAATTCTCATTATTCTTTTATAAACTGCAATTATTGATATGAAAGACAATCCACAAGGAATGGTTTATTCAATCATGCGTGATATACACATTCCCCTACCTTTTACCTAATTTGTTGTTATTCACAAATGTCCATAGTGTTTGGATGTAGTATTTAGTTAAACTTCCTGCCCTAAATTGATCAGAACCACAGTTAGGAATGATGGAACAGACCTACAGACCTGACCGGGCATTTGCAGACATGGTCGAGTAGCTCATCATGGGGATTAAGCCTTTACTTTAGCTTTGCTAGCTAATTAACTTAATTTAACAGTACACATGCTGTCTGGATGGACCACCACTTGATTAAATCCTCTTCTACAGGATGCCTTAATCTTCCTCTTTCTGTGCCCTACATTGCAGTATTGGGGAAGCTACAGTACTTTTTGCTAATTTTAGTTTGCCAGGCTACAAGCTTTGAATACTCTTTTGAAAAAAGTAGTTACGCTTTAAGCTACTCACAAAATATAGCTGCATTGATACTATTGCTATACAGTAGCTAGCTAACTAGTTAAAATAACACATTTTACTTTTTACAATAGTTGTTTTTGAAGCCTTAAATCTGACAGCATTAAACTTGAACAGGTAAACTTGTGCTAAAAACAACTACACTGGGGGGGAAAAAATGGTTACAGGCCTAATTTGAAAACTCTTGAAAAAGTAGTTAGAAATGCTACAAGCTACTTACAAAATGCAGCTGCATTGAAGCTATTGCTATACTGTAGCTAGCTTACTTCATTGGCGCACACTACGTTTTACAATTGAAGCTTTAAACCTGACAGAATTAACCTTAAACATAAATTTACGCTAAATACATACTAGAATAAAACATCTGGTGAAGAATTTACTTGAAAATTTTCCGTCACAATAATTACAAAGAAATGGCAGGTAACATGTTAAATAAAAATTAGTTTTTGAAGTAGAAATACTGAAATAGTATTTTTTTGTGAAACGTACTAATCTTTGTTTTATTTACAACAAAATCATTTTTTGCACTGTAGTGGAGTGCACTTGGTTATTGATTTACTATTGATGCTATGTTGAATGTAAAGCTTTGTAGTTTGGTCAAGTGAAGTCTTCTAGCTTTATGCCTCTCCATCACATCTCTCTTTATTCGTCTCTCTGCTACTTTCAGTGCACCTGGGTGAATCATGTCTTTTCATGTTCTAATCACAGAAAGAAGTGTATGCTGAGTTCTCTCGCCCCTCGCCCACTCCACGCTGGTGCCCTGAATCTCTGAGGGTTGTTGTGCCAGATTGCATGTTTTGTGCATATTGCCTTGGCTGGTCTTCTATCACTCTTCTATCTCTTTCCTTCCATCTTCATCTCCTGTGGCTTTCTCCTCATTAGCCTCTTTAGGGTTTTCTGGCAGGCTGCACCGCAGTGGTTCCCGTTTAAGGATAGTTTTAGATTATGGTGCCCATCAATGAAGCTATTGTCAGGTTCCATGTTATTTCGCAGATATAGTGGGTCTGAGTGTATTCCAGCTGTTTCCTACTTCTCTTCTGCGTACATTAATTTTCAGCACCTTGGGATTTGTGAATGGCTTCTACACGGGCTCTCTTCGAGTTCAGTGGAGACCCAGTAGCCTATACATATTTATAGGGACTAAAGCATTAAAATCTTTTCATACAAAAAAATACATTTTATATAAATATTTGATTTTTTTTGTAAAATATTTCAGGTATTGCATGATGGTATTTTGGTATGTGTACTTTAACTTAAAAACAGTACAGAAAGTAAGTTACTTTACATTTAATACATGTAAGGTATTTGAGAGAAAAAATGTAAAAGGTAGCCTGTATTTTTAGCACTGTCAAAATTAACTTGAGAAATTAAGGTATTGTTTGCTAATTACGTTTAGCGTAATGTGTTTTTTTTTTTTTTTTTGTTTTAAACATGCACATTCACCAAATTTGCTAAAATTATTACTGATATTTCATTTTGCTAAAAAGAAAGAGTGGTCCAGTTTGTCAACAATTTTTCATTCTATATTATATTTTATTATTTGTAATAATTTTAAAATAGATTTTCAAGTTTGAAAACTTCAGGAACTTCTGTGCTTGGTTTTCCCTCTAAAAGAAAAAAAAAGTCATATAATGCTTTACAAAATCCAGATTTCAGATTTATAAACAGGAAAATAACTGTCAATTTTGCGAAGTTCATCTATTATGAAACTAGCTTAATTCCGCTTTCAGCAGCTGCAGAAGGCAATAGTGTCATTATTCAGCTCAGGTCAGTTCAATGTTGATTCAATTCAGTTCAGTAAGTTGAATTTAGTTGAATTCAGTGTCGATGTTGCAGACTAATCATTATCCAGTTCAATTCAGTTTAAACTTTTTCTCATCTGATAGTGCAGTAAAATCCGATAATATTACTGAATATGAATTGTCTTTTAAACCCCAACAGAGCAAGCCAAAAGCAACAGTGACAAGGAGCTAAAAGTCCATCAGCTGACATTAGTAGAGAAAAAACTCAACACGTTACTGTAAAAGTATATGTATTTTCTTGTTGACAATTATATGGATTTAAAAAACCATTTTGCATTTTAAAACCATGCAAAAGTAGCTTAGTTAACAGACCTTTACTGTAGCATGTTTTTCTGTGCAAATGATATTACTTTTGTAGTGTTGTTTTAGCAGTTCTAAGTATAATGTATTGTAGTACAGAGTTAGGTCATTTTAAACCAAAAATGGCTGTGATGTTTTCTATATTGCACTGGTGTTTAGTATAGAAGCATGAGTTAATCATTTCAGTGTGTCTGCATAACTGTGACGCGACCACCTCAATAAAAGGAGGAGTCTAGATATAAGAGCTACAATTACCATAGAAACTGGATCTCCTAACAACCTGGAAAATGAAAAGAGACCAAGTTCTGCAGAGTGTAAACATACTGTCAAACTGAACTGTGTTGCCATGGCGAGTCTTTGTGTGTTTACATGCATTTCCTATTCATTAAATTTGGTTTTCGTATGTCTCTGTGCATGTGTGTGAGTGAGCTGAAAAGGGAAAGAAGGACTAGAGATTTTTAGATGCATTCATGTTTTCAAACATATCGCCAGTGAAAAAATAGTCAGGGAATATTAAATTGTTGGAAAGCTCAGTACATCTTGCAAAGAATTCAGCTCCCTGTTGATTTTCGGGAAGGTCTTCTAAGTCTTCAGTAAACTTTAGGAGGGCAGTAAAATACTTCTTGAGTTGGTGGTTTGGATGCATATTCTTTCTGTTTCTCATGTTTATGTTACTCATAATTATTACATCGGTTTGATAACATTAGTGTGGGCAGCATTTGGTACAATAGATTCTCAATGGAACACACTTACTCTCAAAAGATTTTTTTCTGATTCTACAGCTCTCCTAATGAAAATGTACATGTATCAAAACACTATTTCATGCACATTTATAGCATGAATGTTTGGTCAGATATGGTTTTGGGAGCATGTTTGCAGGTTTGGTACTGATGCAAAGTCTCAAACTTTGATCAAGTTTTACCAGATCTGTCTGTGCAACACTAGTGAATAGTTCATGAATACTTCGTTCATGGGCTTTGTGTATGTGCTTAAAGGGTTACTCCACCCCAAAATGAAAATTTTGTCATTAATCACTTACCCCATGTCGTTCCAAACCCGTAAAAGCTTGGTTCCTTTTCGGAACACAATTTAAGATATTTTGGATGAATTTTGGGGTGGAGTAACCCTTTAAACCGTCACACACAAATATGTCAAAATGTCCATCTTGGTAGGTTTTCACTTAAAGTCAGTTTTGTTTTAGTTAAACATAAACAGTTGAGAAAGTACTAATGCTTGCCAGTATACTAGATCTGTACATTCAGTCTTAAAGTTACTGCAGCCTAATATACCTGCTGCTGTCTCTGTCATTTAAAGTTAATCAAACATCACTCAAAAAACTTCCAGATGGTACTTAATGATAGTCCACCCAAAAATGAAAATTAATGATTTACTCACCCTCATGCCATCCTAGGTGTATATGACTTTCTTTTCTCAGACGAATCCAATCAGAGTTAAATGTTAAAAATGTTCTGGTTCTTCCAGGCTTTATAATGACAGTGATTGGTTGTTATTTTTCAGTAGTCCAAAAAAAGTCCAATAAAGTCCATCCAACCATAATAAAAAGTACCTCACATGGCTCCGGAGGGTGAATAAAGGCCTCCTGTAGGGAATCGATGTGTGTTTGTAAGAAAAATATCCATATTTAAAACTTTACAAGCAGAAATTTCTGGCATCCGCTAACTGTCGTACGCGCGTTCAAAATGGAGCGCTGTTCGGGCGGATGACGTGGGGTGTCGACGTAGCGTAAGCTCCGTTGAAAGTACACAGGAGAGGGCAAAACAAAATACTGGTCATGAATTAGAAGTACAAAACGAGGCTTTGTAAAGAAAAAATGTCAGAGGATTTTGATTTAAGCCAAGAGGAGACTGGTTTTCCTTTGCCAAAGTAAGGGAACTTTGCTTCCTTTGCTCCTGTAAACAAACGTTGGTTCTCTCGAGACTAGCATATTCTCACTAGAGCTTATGCTATACCAACGTCCTACATCATCCGTCAGAACAGCATTCTATTGTGAACGTGTGTACGACAGTTAGCGGAAGCGAGAGATTATGGTTTAATTAATGTTAAATATAAATATTTTACTTACAAAATCACATCGATTTGCTGCCGGAGGCCTCTATTCACCCCCCGGGTCCATGTGAGGCACTTTTTATTACGGATGGATGCACTTTATTGGACTTCTTTTGGACTATTGAAAAATAACACCCATTCACTGCCATTATAATGCTTGTTAGAGCCAGGATGTTTTTAAATATAACTCCAATTGGATTCATCTGAAAGAAGAAAGTTATATACACCTAGGATGCCTTGACGGTGAGTAAATTATGGGGTAATTTTTATTTTTGAGTGAACTATCTCTTTAAAACAAAGGTCTGCTGTTTCTTGAGTTGCTTCCTCTGAAAGGGTTAAATACTGGAAAATATTTATTAATCAGATTAAGCTGAGGAATATTGTTTGACACTGGGTGATTGCCTCACAACACAAGTGAAGTTCTGTCATTTGTTACGAAACACAGTGGTTTATTTGTACTCCTACACATGCACACAGCGGTCAATTAGGGCCAGAAGATGGTGCAAAAAGAAAAAAAATGAAAGGGCCAACTGCTTGTCAAGTTATATTTATGAAAACGTGGCTAACATGCATTCAGGAAACTCGTTCTCAAGTGGGTTATTAAAGATGCCCTGTGAGCAAGTGAGCATTCTGCTTTATTTACGGAGTGTGATGGATTATGACATGCCAGGAGATTGGCTGGGCTATTTTGATCATTCCTCAAACAGGAGTTTGGGGCAGCGGGATGGTTTTGGATCCACAATGGAGATGAACGGGTTTTCTGTGAGGATCCCAGCCAGATGCTCTCCAGGGTGATATAAAGATGTTTTAAAGGGACTCCCGAGCAGACAGGGCCCTCCGACGGACCACCCACTCCAACCCTCCTCCTCCTCATCACTGTTTGTGGTGAGAGGAGAGACTCTGAAATTAAGCTCCATGTCAACCAGATGGTTCCGATTCCGTCTGTTTGCTGGAATTACTCTTTCGTCATTGCAGACCGAGAGCCAGAGTTAATAGTGTTGTTAACATGTGAACTTTGCTGTTTAATGTTTAACAAAGGCAATGAATAGCCCACACTTCACATATACACCATTCCATTGCTTAGATTAAAGGATATATTTCAGGTTTATTTAGTCTGTTTCTTTCCTGTTGAAAAAAACACTGCTAGTGTAGAGGTGAAAGGAAATATGCCAACGCAAGATGACTTCAGGAGAGGAGATGCTCTAATTTGTTGTGTTTTATTACACTGACTCAAGTGTGAACTCCAGTGTGATGTCTATCACTACTTTTTATCCATCTGGTTTTAAGATTGGGTGCCATCTTCATGTCAGGTGGAATATTTCTTGTATTAATAAATATATTATCTGAGTTAACTTTAATTTAAAAAAAACAAACGAAAAACTTATACCCTGTAAAAATTATACGATCATGGATTTTCATTACTTTAACTCATCAAAATAATTTAACCATATATATAGAAATATAGATTTATAGGATTTTAGCCATCTGTTGATTATCGGTCATAACATGAAAATAGTTATTGCTTACCAGTATTGGTCAGAATTTAAATGTTGGTGGATCCCTAGTTTATACTTTTTCATTTAAAGAAAAAACCATGCACACAGACAGCATTTTTTATCCCCGTCTCCCATTAAAAACTGTTGTTTTTCCCTCATGAAAGAGAATTTGATCTTAATTCATGAAGCCTGACAGCTCTGTACACTGAATACGTAATATTTGATTATTTGATCCATCCGCTAATGTCAAAGCTGTGCCTTCTGTCTGTCTGAAGCAGAATTGTGTTCTCTCGGGCGTTATAGGAGATTTTTGGTTCTTGTGCTACTGGAACATGCTGTACTTTTCTCCTTCACCTCTGATGTTTTTGGTTCAGGTTTGAGCTGTGAGGGGATCAGGTTTGACAGGAGTTTATAAAAAAAAATCTCAGTTTTTACTTACATTGTAGCATATGCGTGCCTGACAACTGTGTACCACTGTAAGGGCTGTTTATCTTATGTGGCCTGCCCTTTTCCTCAGTCTTTTATTATATCTCTCCATATTGATTTTTTTTTATAGTCTGCATCGGTCTTCAAGGCGTATTTTGTACTGTTAAAGTGCACAACAGTAATTGACCTTCAGTGTCTCCATTATTTGAAAAATGTTACACAAATCTTTAAATCTATGACCGTAGTCTTAAGTACAGTTCACACATGGATCATTTTCATGGGTCTCTTTTCAATTTTCTAACAAAACGAACAAAAAATGGTGGCCAAACAGAAGACATTGAGGCACTTTCTGCCTGTCAATCATAAGCAAGAAGCTGAAAATGTGGTAGCTAATAGTTTAATAGCATCCAAGTTTAGTTTTAATTAGCCATTTTGCTAACTCAGTTTTGAGGAAGTTTCAAAGTGTTTACTGTACTGTTAAAGTTTCTTTCATCATTTATACTGTTTAAACTCTTAGTAAGCTAATCTTAAAGCTTTCTTGACCTTGCTTTGAGTGCTGCTTTATTTTAGACACCGTTTAAAAGCTAATTATGATGATTTTGCCATTTCCATTTTGAGCATGTTAATAGCAGCTTTAAAGGACTTACCAAAACGTTTCTAATAACAAGGTCATTTTAAGACAAATTGTGTCTTTCACTTTGTCTTTTATGTTGCAGTATTATAATCAACACTGACTCTGAGAGGCCTATCGTGGTGGTCGTAAGCTGTAGTGGTAAATGGCTCTTAAAGGGATAGTTCACCCAAAAATGAAAATTCTGTCAGTAATTACTTACCCTAATGTCGTTCCAAATCGGTAAGACCTTTGTTCATCTTCAGAACACAAATTAAGATATTTTTGATGAAATCTGAACACTTTCTGACCCTGCATAGACAACAATGCAACTATGTTCCCAGGCCGAGAAAAGTAGCAAGGACATCGTTAAAATAGTCCATGTGCAGAGGAATGCATTGTGGTACTCTCGATAATGGTGGTTATTTGGAGGAGAAGAATTGTTGAATAAAGTCATTTATTTTTGTTTTCTTTGCGCACAAAAAGTATTCTCGTAGCTTTGTAAAATTACGGTTGAACCACTGATGTCACATGGACTATTTTACCGATGTCCTTACTACCTTTCTGGGTTTGGGAACATTTCAGTTGTGTTGCTGTCTATGTAGGGTCAGAAAGCTCTCGGATTTCATCAAAAATATCTTAATTTGTGTCTTAAAGATGAACGAAGGTCTTACGGGTTTGGAGCAACATTAGGGTGAGTAATTAATGACAGAATTTTCATTTTTGGGTGAACTATCCCTTTAAGGAGCACTGCAGGGTTTGTTTCACCCTTTGTCATCATTTCAACACATAGTGAGAAGATGGAGAGAGAGATATAGACCGATCTCAGGACATCAAGAGAGAAAACACTTCACTTCACCTCTGGTTTCCTCACAGAGCAACTTATAGGGTCTCACCTGTCGCTATGCTAATACATACCAGGAGACTGTGTTTGACTGCTTACGGCTGTCTTTATGTGTGTGTGAGAGTGTGTTTGTGTGGGAGAGAGAGAAAGAGAGAGAGAGGAAGAGAGCAGGCTGTCACTGATGACTCTGAATAGGTCTGCTTTAATCTTCGCTGGACTGCAATTCTCCTCACTGTTTCAGCCAGAGGGAAGACATGATCTAGTCTTTCTCTAACAAGCCCCATATAAGCCAGAAGAAACAGTCAGCCAGGAATGCAAGAGCAGAAAGACCGTTTTTTTTCTCCCTCAATGATAAATTAATGAGGTAAACAATAGGAAATTCCAAAATTCCAAAGACCTTTTTAAGGTTTTAGTGGAATCTCTTTGCAGTATGTGGAGGGAGTATTTGTGACTGTCATTCAGATTTTCAAGTGGGTGGATTTCAATCATTCAAACTGTTTCTTTAAATGACACGTTCCCATCAACAAATCATGTGTCTATTGTTATCATCATCCCTCTCAAAACTCCTACTGAGATAGTATTGTCTCTTATGAAATAGCAGTAGGCCAAGAGATTTTCCTTGAAAAGCAGATGTATCCTGAAGAAACCGGGAGTAGATACCAGGGTGACCTCAGAGAAATTTCCTTTTTGAGATGGTCAGATCTGAAAGATTTATGATCTGCATAGTTTTAAGATTAATACTGTATCACTGTCCTTTCGCATAGTAGAGTGTGAGAACAGATGGGGAATATGATTTCTGCTAAAATATACATGCCTAACATGAGCATTTGAGCAAACAGAATTAGGCCTACGTAAAGGTGTTGAACTCCTGAAGGAAACGAAAAGAGATGAAAATGAGAAACACATATTAGACCTCTTTCTGTGTTTTGATCAAAGTTCTCACGTCAGGAAAAATCTGACTGACATTTTTCCCCCTTTTCTGTGATCAAAGCTCTTTTTTTTGGTTTAGAAGAAATGCTTATAAAATTTGCACTCTCCTGTCTCTTAAAGGTGAAGTGTTTAATTTCTGTGCCACTAGCGGCACCAAAAAGAATAGCAACAGTAATGAATGAATGAAGTTTAAAATGGCTGTCACTGTTTGGACAAATCCAGAGTTGAGCCACTCAAACAAACATACAGTTTGGGCAGAAATAGACACTTCAGTCCAAAGTATATACTTAAAGGGATAGTTCACTCAAAAATGAAAATTCTATCGTTAATTACTCACCCTCATGCCGTTCCAAACCAGTAAGACCTTCCTTCATCTTCGGAACACAAAGAAAGATATTTTTGATTAAATCTGAGAGCTTTCTGATTGATAGATAGATAGATGACATCAGTTTTGATTCCATGACTGGCTCTAATGTGCCGCGTGTATGGCTGTGTTCAGTGATCTAGCATGGATTTGTCTGTGACCTGTCTCTGTTTTGAAATTCAAGGGTGCGCGTTTACCTCAGAGAAGAGACTGGAGGGCATTTTAAAAGGAAGCAGCCCACTGAACTGGGACCAGTTTGCTCTCAGGATCTTGCCTTTTGTTGTTTGCTCTGTGATATAAAAATAGCTCCGTGCCCCTTTGTGTCGGCACTCTGATCCTAATGAGATGCCGTCCGTATTTTGGCTTTAAAATGTTTTATTCATTATCCCTTAGCATAGAGGGGAATTTTTCTTTCTATTCCTGATCACGCACAAGTGAATAAACATCATATTTTTCAGCATCTGTCATTTACTTGCAGATGGTGCTGGGGGTCATGATTGCTTAATACAGACGCAGTTGTTAAATAATAAAGCTTTGTAAAGGGAAGATGTACTCTGGCTAACTTTTTTTTTTTTTTTTGGTAATGGTTTGTTTGAAAGATGGATCACGTATTTAGTAGTGGGTGTTTATGTATTCATACACACACCTTCCCCATAACAGGAAATTTTGTAAATCTGTTACATTTACTGTAATGAAAGGGGAAAAATGCTCTCTGTTTATGAAAATATGACCACTGACAATCACCATAATCATTGCAAACTGATGGAGAATGATCTTCTCTGATAGCACGTTTGGGAAATGTTCATATTTCCATTCAGCTCAATTTTCTTGACGTATGATCTTCTCTCTCCATAAAAGATTTCCATTGCTATTGTGAGTCTGGCTCATATATTTAGGAGACATGGCCTTCTGAAAATTGATCTAAAGCCAATCAATTCCATACATGCATTAATCTAATCTTTCTTCACACATCTGAGAGAAGACACACTATATTTTCTCAGGCTAATAAAATAGTAGACATTATTACCATTTCTACTTTCATACAGTAGAAGATAATATTTATTTTTAATAATAATAAAAAGTAGGGGAGTAATTTTACCATCTTTTCCATTGCTGTTTATATTTCAAAAAAGAAGAAAAAAAAAAACACTTATCTTGCAGACATTTCTTTTACAATTTTTAAATGTGCCTTATTTTAACTGTTTTATATATACATGCAGTAGTATATGCAAGCAGTAGATAATAATAATAATAATAATAGTAATAGATTTGTAGCAAAATTGTGGTGTTTTGTCAAAAAGGTTGAAAACTGTTGTAAAATTTTGCTAAATGTGCCTGATTTAATAATAATAACAATTACAATAATAATAATAATAATAATAATAATAATAATAATAATTATTATTATTATTATTATTATTTTAATCATGTTGCAGACATTAATATATTAAAATAAAAAATAACTACTACTATTATTATTATTATTATTAAAATAAAAATAATGATTTATTATTATTATTATTATTATTATTTAATGATATAATCTCTCTCTCTCTCTCTCTCTCTCTCTATATATATATTTATATATATATATGTATGTATGTGTATATATATATATATATAACTTTTTTGCGGTGTAGTTTTCCAGGTGGATCAGTAGTTGCAGTGGTTGTTATAATGCTCCTAGGCACAGCCTTAGTTATCGATATTGGTTTCCGTGTGATAATCTCGTATGACGGGGAGTTACATACTCCCATTTAAAATAAAAATCCACTAAAACTGTGTTTTCGTGTCCCGGTGTGCACGAATGGCTTATCAGTTAGCACCTGTGCCCTGGAGACAGGCAGCCGGAGGCTTTGAGGATATGTTGGAGGGGAAGGAGAGAGGGAAGACGAGGGGTGAGCCGACCTGATTGTCTCCGTGCCTCAGGGGCCCTGTTGGCGAGAGGCAGATGCCACCATGCTCTGACACAACCATTGGCCTTGTCACTCTTCCAGCACCATTAGAGACACAGACGCAGCAGTATGTATTCTCATTTGAGGCCAGACCAAACACATTTTGTTTCAAATAAGTGAGCTACATGCTTCATCATTGTATGAGAGTTTAGTCTGTGTGTTATAGAGCTATACTGGAGTGTGTGACAGGGAATGTGAGTTGCCAAGTGCTGTTAAGATCAATTAAATCACATTACTTAATTCCCAGTTTTAGCAGTGTCTTGGGGTCCATACTTGCATGTGATTAGCTGTATGTATATTACATTTCCCATTGTGCCAGTGGAAAACTCACATGCTTACAGCAGACTCGCCAGGAAACACCTCTGCTCCTTTGTGCTCTGAAATGTCTGTTGCTAGGCAACATTGGCTTTCATCATGAAGACTCATAGTTCAGCAGAATAATGTCTCAATTACTGTTTTGATGACAGGCATTAGAACGGTATAGCAACCAATTTATTGGTTCATAGCAAAAATGAGCGCTAAGGTCTGAAGACTTAACACATAACCCTTTCTTATCTGAAGTTAACTAGCTCCTGAAACTTTGAAAACATTCAGTCACGTTTAAATTAATATATGCACAGGACAGATTGAAAGATTTTTTTAATTTTTTTTTATTACAAGTAAAATTATTTGTCTGCTGATTGATGTACAGAACATAATTTATTTATTTGTTTGTTTGCTTGCTTGCATTTGGACACAGTAATTATAAGCCTAATCATTACATTTATTTATTTTATTAATAAAAATAACTTGTTTATAGACCTTTTAGTAGCAAAACTATTTATTCATTTATTGGACACAATAAATTAATTGCTTAATTACATTTAATTATTTTGTTAATAATTACTTTTTTTTTTTTAAATAGATTTTAGTAGCAAAATCATTATTAATATTAGTATTAATATTAATAATGTATTTGGTTTGGACACATAAATTAACTAAACTTTACATTTATTAATGAAAAATAACTTCATATTATTATTATTATTATTATTATTATTATTATTATTATATTTTCTATAGATTTTTATTAACAAAACTAAGAAGTTATTTTTATTAATAAAATAAAATAATGTGAGGATTAGGCTATTTATCTGTGTCCAAAACCATATGAATTATTATTATTATTCAGTGCTGTCAATCGATTAAATAAAATTAACAAATTAATCACACATTTTTCTGAAATTAATCACGATTAATCCCACCGATTAACATTAAAGTTTTTGAATATACTTTTAAATAGCAATAATTTCACATTCAATCTTCAATTTAATGTACAAACAACATAAAGACAGTATATTTTTTAAATATTTGTTTAATGGCATCTTTATTTTTATGACTGAAGGTCAGTATCAATGAACCCAATACTACTGATTTCTCTATAAAATTGCCCCCCCTCCATATTTAACCATTGACTATAGCCATTCAACATTACAATATAACTGAGCTATCAATCTGAACATTTATTAGACTTTAAAAAAATAAATTATAATTTAAGTGAACTTAAAACAATCTTCACATAAACCCATTATAATAAATGTCATATTACCTGTGCCCTTCAGCAGAAATTGAAATTGAAGTTATCAAACACTAAATTCTAAATTAAATATAGATGAATCCTTAAATCTATAAGTTATTTTTACCTCTTTTTTTCTTTGTCCTTTGATTAATAGACATCACAGCAGCTGGTTATTAGGTTATTTTGGCTGTTATTTCTTTAAGAGCTGCCGCTGAACATGACGCGTATCTGACACTCATCGTATTTTCTCTCAACCCCTTTCTACCTTTTCTGACAGGTCTTAAAATCTATCAATGAGCTGACGAGTTGAATCGAGTGTGGTAGATGAGGGAGACAGAGCTGGCCTGCTCCAGGACAGTTTTGAAACCATTTCAGAGACATGTCCTTAAATGTGTCTCATATAAAATATATTACATGCACGCACAGATTTAAGGCAGCTTTAATCGCTTTTTTGGTAACTTCATGACTTCACTGACTACGTCATTGCATGCACGTAGTTTATTTCGCGCTTTGATATGAAATGATACAGGCTATGCGCGCGCCGGCACCTTTGTGCGTGCAGTTGAAGAGCGCGCGCTCCGAGCACAGTACAGTTTCCGTGCTCATTTGACTCGCACCTGCCGCTGAAGTGAAGTGGCGCGCGTCTGAAACGTCTCCTGTTTGATTTGATCGTAAAAACGTTATGCGACACCACTATTATTATTATTATTATTATTATTATTATTATCATCAAATTGTTTTGCTAGTAATATCTCTATGCATTGATAATAGTGTTTAATGATCAGTTTAAATCATGATAAAGATCTGCAGCATAGTGCTGTGATGTACTGTTAAAATTCTCAAAGCACCTTAACCACAAGCGATTGAGGGTAGTAGAGTAATGCATTCAGATGACGAGTTCTTACCAATCTCTCTACAAGGATGAACTCTGGTCTTTCCTGCTACATCAAAGCAGCTAATCCTACCATGGAAACTCTACTTCCTGATGCTAAATCAGGTCTTTGCACTCCTGTGCGCATGTCCCTGGGAAGCACTTTCATGTTATTTTGAACAATTAAAACACCCGTGTCAGGTGTCAAAGCATGGCTCACAGCCGTCACAGGGGGCAGCATGCATCAGCGAAAACGTGCTCAACTGAGTGGCAGCAGGGCTGATCTGGTAATAATTTGATAGACTGCTCAGCATGCGTGTGTGTGTGTGTGTACGTGCACATCCCGGATTCTGAGTGAAGGAGAAATGAACGTATGAATGAATCCTGCTGATTTCATATTATGGACTCATATTAACACAATTTATAACACATCTGATATCAGCCAGGATTCTGGGCAGAAATATGTGAATAGTTACCATTTTAAGACATCATTTATGAATTGTATTGCTATTTATATAATTAATTTAGATGCTTTATTTATAGCTATACCTTATTTAAGTTACTTTAAGTGTTCCAATAGTTTTGATTTGTCAAAAAATTGGAATTTGGAAACTAAACAGTAATTGGAATTTTGTATGTAAACAGTCACTTTTTAAATGCCCATAATATCAGCATATGTTTCTGTAAAGTTTAATTATTTCTAGGGTGAATAAGGGCTTTAAGATATTTGCTATAGGATTTAAAGCGAACACCTGCAGGGAACAGAGGAGAGGATCTAACTGACTGGAGGGTAGTAATGGGGGCTCTAGTGTCTCATTCATCTTTGTTGGACTAAGTGGACTCAACGCTTTGAAGAGTCTGAGGCAGATGGAGAAAAGACAGAGACACATTGAGGTACTGCGCGATACGAACAGGGCCTTAATTGAGCGAATGAACAAGCTAATGCTCCGCGGCAGAAAATCGTTGTCTCTTGGCACAACATGCTTTGCTTTCTGCGTGTACAGCCTCTTTAAGTGTGAATTGTTTGGCACATTCCAATTATTCCTTATTGCCCTCTTAACTTCGTGTCATGGCTCTTTGATTCTTAGTTTTGCCTGGCTTAGTGGTGATGGGTGAATTCATGTATTGACTGTCCTGTTAAGCCATATCACAAACGATTTTAAAACTGGCATTCCTTTTTGATGTTATTTCTGGACTAATAATGCTGAGTAATATATAGAAAATTCACAATGATTTTGCTGGCAATATAAAATTAAGCAACACATGGCAGTGTTGTAATGTGCTTTTTATTTGGCCTTTAAATTTCTTGAAAATTGTTTTGCAATCTTACAATTTCCAAGTATTAGCATTTAGACTTTTTTTTTTTTTTTTTTTTTTTAAATAACATCTCTGATTTTAACTTTGGCAACATTGGCATTGAAGTCGTTTCAATTCACTTTCATGAATTGGTTTAAATTTCCAGTGAATCACTTAACTATTTAATGATTCATTTCTATTATGTTTTCTGAGACATTTTTCATACATTAACATGCCTTAGTACAGTGGTTCTCAACCAAGGGCTTAAATGCAAAATGTATTTATTTTAATTAATTTTAATTTTAAGTGTGGCTTGGAAAAGTAATTTAAATGACATTTATAATACATTTCTATTATTATTATTATTATTATTATTATTATTATTATTGTTATTCCAGGCTGTAACACATTTTATCGGGTAAAAGTTATTAAAAAAATGTGAAAAAATATTTTTAGAAATTTGTGGAAAGTTAGGGGCCTTGGAGTCAAAAACTGCCTTAGTATATATTAGGCCTGGGCGATAAAATAATGATGATAATTATCGCAATATAATTTTCCTCGATAAAACGATATCAAAAGTTCGATAAATGTTTGGTATAATGTGTATGGGCCAAAACTGGAATGAAACAGTGCTACTCATTTGAATTGTGCCACACCAGACCATTTATCCACTCGGCTCAAAGTTCAATTTTTTTTGTTGTTGGTTAATTTTAATAGAAATTACTAATATTTTTCCTCGTGTTGGAATACTATGAAACAGTGTACCTTGATTATTCTGAACGAGACTTTTGTGTTTTAGTCCTTACATTTAGTGTTTTGAATTTAATTGCAGACAATGGCTGTTTGATTGAATTATGGTTTCACTGATTGAAGAAAAAAAAAACAACCTTTTCAGATCAAAAACATGCATATACGGATAGCTATTTATCATACTCAAAAGTCTAAAAAGCATCCAGATTGCTTATAGCCCAACTTTTTGTGCTTCAAGCTTGTGCTGAACATCAACACAGCAGGTTAACAAATCCAGTAACCATTTTCAGATCTTGACCGTTTCACCTCTTCAGCAATGCTTGTTTATCCACGTGTTTTGGTTAGAACAGCATGTTGTGTTTGTGTCCCACAGCGAGTTTCTAATTTTGAACCTAGCTTTTCCTCATCTCGGAAGTTCGCTCTGTTATTTTTAGCGGAATTTGGATTTTTACACTTAACAGACAAGCAACAGTTCTGCACAAACTTTTCTAGTTTAAGCAGCTCCCTGGTGTGGAGCAGAGAGTGGCTCTTTTAGCACTTCTTCAGTCAGATGTCCCCAGTTTTGTCAGTGTTCCATCACAAGATTCCTTCCTCACTGATCCTCAGAGACTTCTGATCTTGTAACAGAACTGCCGGTTCCAGAAAGTTGACTCAAAAGAGAAGATGCTGAGGAAATCGAAATGCTTTTATAGCCATCTGGCCTTTAAATTGCTTCTGAGGGTTTTTAATTTTTACTCTCAAACTCTCACTTCTTTTTAGATGGACAGCTGAACCTGGCAAATGCTTTTGGACCATGGCCCCTGAAGCATCTGTACATAAAAGACGACGCAAAAGTGTTTACGTCTCAGTTTTTCACTAGATTAAACACTTAAGTATGTGGCATTTAGTGTCTCAGGGCAAAGCAGATTTAAATGAATTATGGTGTTTGCTTTACATATTGTATGTAAAATTTGAGATACTTCTGTCATTTGCTAAGAGGCTCATCATGTATTTAGGCAGAGCTGTAAGAGGCAGCGGAAAACTTACACCTCCATCTGCTCGCTAACCCTTCATACGTCTCTCTCTTCTATTGTTTTGTTTCTTAATGCTGTGCTCCACATCTGTGCTGATGCAGAAATGAAATGGTTTTATTTCTGTTGTGTTTTTATCTGGAAGGTCATGCAGGACTAATCATTAACAGTGAGGAAAACAAAGGACTCTGTGCACTAGACAAGACTCTCATTGTTAAAGGAATAGTTTACTCCAAAATAACAATTCTGTCATCATTTACTCACTCTCTAGTTATTTCAAACCCGTATGAGTTTCTTTCTTCTGTTGAGCACAGAAGATGATATTTTGAAGAATGTTGGTAACCAAACAGTTGACGGTAGCCATTGACTTCCATAGAATGGGGAAAAAAGTTCTGTGGAAGTCAATGGCTACCATCAACTGTTTGGTTACAAACATTCTTCACAATGTCTTCTTTTGTGTTCAAATAATGATTGTTAGCCAGTGCCTTTCAAATTTTTGTAACAACTGAGTATATGACACAATTTTCATTTTTGAGTGAACTATCCCTTTAAGAGAGGTCAGTGTGAGTTTTACCTCAGACTCTCCTCTGTTCACCCTAGAGGACTGCAGCTAACTTTACAGTTAAACTTTAAGTGCACTTGAGAAAGGAGCTTGTGTGGCATAAAAACATTCACATTCCCCACAGACTCTTGCCCAAGTCCTTAGAATCACATTTCTGCCTTTTTTTCACAGCTTTAGTCTCTTACATCGCAGACATTTGACAGATGGGCTTGTTTGAGGAATGAGGATGTGTCAGATGTGAGCTTCATGACTCTGAAATATTGACTAAAGTCAAGCCCATCTTGTGTCATATTCATCTCTGCCATCAGAGAAGCTAGTTAGATGAATCTTGGTCGATTCTGTCTATCAGGATATATATATATATATATAGTTTCTGGTTGAAGCATCCAAGCTTGAATAAAAAAATTTAAAAAAAAATTATATATATATATATATATATATATATATATATATATAATTTTTTTTTAAATTTTTTTTATTCAAGCTTGGATGCTTCAACCAGAAACTTCTTGCACCTATGTATATTATGATATATTTTAGAATTTATTATTATTTGCTACAGGTATTTATTTAATACTTAGTTTATTTTAGCATTACTAGCATTTTAATTTCATTGCACTCATGGTGGCTTAAGAGTACTTTTTATTTTGTTTAATTTATTTTATTATTATTAGCATGATAGTTTTAGACCCCTTTTTAATACGATTACTGTGAAACTTAATTACCCAACTTATTTTTTTATTTAGCATCTTTATATATTTATTTGTTTGTTTGCTTCATACATGTATTTAATATTTTTTCCTTTTAGACACAATTTCCTTTAGACACTATTTACTTTCCATTTACTTCTGTTCTTAAATAAGAGCAATATTTATTTTTTCACATTTGTTTTTATTTGTGTATTAATTTCATTATTAACATTAAGTCTTAGACCTTTTCCGTAAGATTACTTCAAAATTTATTTTTCCAACTTATGTTATGTTATTTATTTATTTGCATTGCATTCAAAATCTACTTGGCTTAAAATGTCCACATTGAAATGGCCATGATGCATTTGCTTCAACTCCACCATGAATAAAAGAACTGATGCATGTTTACTGACTTAGGTGTGATAGTTTGAGCATGTTTCGTGGTTACTCAAAAAACCTACTCAATTCTTAGGATGGGGTAGGAAGCAAAATGTCCTTTGCTAAAGAGCGTACAATGACATAATAGCATGAAATGGGTCTTGCATTGGAGCAGAATGAACATTTTAGCACAGTGGCACCAGCAGACTTAATCCTGCGAGGGTCCCAGCAAAGGGCCATGTCAGGACTCGTGACACTGGAGAATGTAAAAGCCTGGGATGAAACATAGCTAATGCCAAGAGCCTTGAATTAAACATAGGACAGATGAAATATGGCTATTAACCAGGCATGGCAGTCATCCATATGGGCTTCTGAGACCCTGGAGAAAGGGCCACTAAACATTTAAATGTGTGCCTGCATGCACACATTTAGACTAGAAGGAATAGAAATGTGAACAGTTAGAGATACTAAAGAGGAAGGAGTACTAAAGTGGATTCTCAGTGCATTTCTAGGAGATGCATTTGGCTTTATTATTTAGCTAGCTTTATTATCATTGCATGTCCTTGCAACAGAATGTCCCGATAGTTCTGCATCCTGCATACAGGACGTCCCCTCATTTATTCATTACTTAGCATAAAGATAAGTTTATACCCAAGCGCTGGAGCTTGACAAATCTGAGCGTGTTGCTTATTCAGCCCACCCCTGTCACTCTTTCAGGTGTGTTTGCTAGCATTAGTCTGCAAAATCGACCTGGAAAAACTGCAAAATCGCACACACAAACATACACACGCCATATTTTTATGCCTTGTTACTTGCTTCCAGCCTGTCAGAAGAGTGAAAGTGAGGCTTTTCAGAGCATGAAGGGAGCCTCTTGTGGGAATTGGGCTCCACATAAACACAACATAAAGAGTTGATGAGGTTTTGATCTCACCGTTGCCTGTGAGTGAAACCCACCTACATTCCTCCAGCAATGGTGAAGGGAGTCCACGTGAGAGAAAACATGTGTCTGCTCATGGTGAACGGTGGAAATGTAGGGAGGGATGTTCTGTGTGCATCTGTATGTGTGCCACGGTCCACTGAGAAGCTTTCAGAAGCATGGAGATACCCGTTAAGGATCACACAGCATTTTTAAGCTCAGATTCTGGCTGTTTTGTGAGTTCACTGCTTTGTTTTTCCAAATTAAAGCTACACTTTATGAAATAATTTATAAGCACATGTTCCAGTGTTCTCATTTATTGTTTATAGGGGTTTGTGTGGATATTACTGTCCATGGGACGCTCTCCATTTCGTTTTTTTATTACTGCTTGCTGGCAAGAGAAACATTTGCAATGTCTGTGACTCGCTACATTCATTAACCCTTTTAATCCTGCGGGCATTTATGAGTTGCCAAAGGCTCTACCACTGTTTTTCTTGCTGTGAATATTGTTTTGGTTGCTATAGATTTTTTTTAAAAAGGCATATAAGTAGACAACTTTAGAAAGAGCTTTTGACAACTTGCTGGATAATGTGTCATGTGGTGGGTAGGTTGTTTTCACTGAAATGCACCTGGCAACTTCCTTATTATCTCAATCTTTGCATAGGTTTCTATGGGAGATTCTATATAGAGATGGAAGCAGTCAGCCAGTCATTATCGCAGAATAAACCCCCGACAGCATGACCAGAGCCCCTGTTCACCGAGTAAATAAATGAACATGCAGTAATGATTCAAAATTATTTTATTATGCAAGCAGAAAGATTGTGGAGCGAATAAAACACTTGAAACTCATTGCCAACGGTCAGACATTATGCAAAATCAAACATTGTGCAAAAATACTGGATAGCAGAAATGCAGTGCTGCACAGTATGAGGAATAATATAAATAATTTGAATTGCAGAAATCTCTGGAATTAAAAAAAGGGCATTAATGGGTTAAGTTGAGAAATTTTTTGGTAGCTACACTACAGTTCAAAAGTTTGGGCTCTGTGATATTTTTTTAAATAATTATCTATTATGTTCACCAAGGCTCCTTTAATTTGATTCGAAAATACAGTAAGAAGAGTAATACTGAGAAATATAATTTATTTGTGTGATGGCATAGCTGAATTTTCAGCATCATTAATCCAGTCTTCAGTGTCACATGATCCTTTAGAAATAAATCTGATATACTGATTTACTCCTTAAGAAATATTTATTTTTATTATAAACAGTTGTGCTGCTTAATATGTTGTAGATATAGTGATAAAAAAATTTTCCTAGGATTTTTTGATGAACATCAACATTATTTGCAGTATTTATTTGAAATATATTTATTTTTAACATTATATAAAAATGGCCTTACTGTCACTTTTGATCGATTTAATACATCCATGAATAAAAGTATATGTTTCTTCCATTAAATAAGAAAGTAAATAATTAAATAAATAAAAATCTTATTGACCCCAAACTTTTGAAATCTATAGTGTAATTGCATGATTTACTATTAAAACATATGTTGTGCGTCATCCATATTTTTACATTGTTTCTGAGTAATTTTCCTCACATAGTTCACGACTGTCAGTTCCGCTGACTCTCCTCCATGCCTCTGGTTCAGTGTACATAGATCAATGATGCCTGAGAGAAGTTAGCAGCTTGTAATTAGTCTTCCGCCTTTCTGGAGGAAGAAGACACATTCTGTCCGTTTACATTATTCATGCAGAATACATTATAGCCCGAGCCCCTTTATGCAACTGGAGACGTTCATTATGGTCAAGAACTCTAAAATACCGGAACACCAATGTTGAGACACCAGAAATCATTTCAGCGAACACAGAATGTGCCGAGAGTTACATTATTAAGGTTTATGACTTCTCATATATCTGTACACAGCACTAATTCATGATGCCATTGTGAAAATGTGATCACATAAGAATCCTGAATCTCACTGTGAATCCACTGAGCGTTGTCTAAAGTGTTCCGTAATTTCTTTATGAAGTTAAAATGTCATTGGACAATATATAATTTTATTGTTGACCATAATCAGAGTTTCTCCTGGCAGGAAACTTTCCTGTTTGATGGCGCATCCTCTTATTTTGTTTTGGTGGCTTTAATTGTGTCCCCTTGGGCTCTCTGCTGGCAGTAATTGTGAAAAATGAGCTGGTTTCTGTCTGGTGCCACTTTGCTCAGACGGCACCCCGTATAGGCATTAGCATTCTTGTATTTAATTTAGATGTAAATGTGCGAGCTCGACCCCTGGATGGGTACGTGGCATTTGAGGGACCAGCCACACATTTTCCAACCCCGTGATCAATTACTAGCGGTGAGCTAAAAGGATGAAGGAACTCTGGGCCATTTATTCCCCACAAGTAAATCAAGAAAAATAATGACGAACATAATGACAAAAGCACCGTGTTGGCCTTGTAACACGTTTAGCTGGACTGACCTCGTTTTCATGACAGAGAAAGCGATTTTAGCCTTTGAAATGTTATTTGTTAAAGCTGTAATAACTAAATTATATGATCGCTAACAATAACGTGACAATTTATTACAGTTTCACCTTGCTGTCTTTTCCAAAACAGATTATAATACTGTGAAAAAGGACATCATTTGTACAACAGTCACATCAATAAATTAGCATTAGTTCTGCTTTTTTTTTTTTAACTCTCTATCACTCACTTTAGCATCCGTGAGGTAAATATGTACGCTGATAGCTTGGATGTGGTATATACACTGTAAAAAATTATTTTTATGAAGTTTTGTTTTACAGTAGGTTTTACAAAATGATATTTCATCTACTTCAGAATTAATGTTCCTTGTTGAAATTTGCTGTCAATTTCTGAGTGAAAATTGTTTTAGAATCCTTTTTTTAAATCTGCACAGGCTGCAATAATGTCGTTTATTTATGTTCTGAACAAGACGTTTGCTATTTTTCTGTGACTGCATGTATTTTCTATGTACTCTTCCTTAACTTCTGCTTCCCACATGGTTCGAGAGGGCCAGCATGTTGGTAATCCTGCTGAACTGCGTTACTCTGGGAATGTTTCACCCTTGTGAGGACAGCCACTGTGACTCAGAGCGATGCAAGATATTGGAGGTAAGTCTCATACCTAGAATACACCACCTTTCGTAACCCGATGTACTTTAAATAGATCAAAGAACAGATGGTAAACAAATTAAAATGTAATTGGACACAGACTTGAAATGAACTCGGTGTTAAAATAAAATCCAACGACTGTTACAACTCAAAAAAGGGAGGTTATTTTGAGGCGTTTGTCATCGTCTCTTGTGGAGCACTGGGTTTCTCTAGATATCCTGAAGCATGTTGTGTTGAATGACTTCCAAGAGACACAGAAATGCCCAAAACCACATGTGGTGATAGGCAACAAAGAGATCCTCGCCTATAATTCAAAGCAGATTATTACAGGAAAGACACTGCTTTGGTTTAACATTGACTTGGGAACATGGCTCAGGGACTTTGATTTCAATCTGCTAAATTCCTTTTGCTTTGTTTAACAGATGAGTGTTTTGCCCTAAGGATTTCAGAGAGCCATCCTCTCTTTTCTGCTTTGGAGGTTCTGCTATGTATGTCTTTTATCATTCTGGGACCCAGCAACAACTCACTTTTGTCCTCCATAGAGGACATCAATATTTCATATAAATATAAATATTGGGGACATTGGTGGAGGATTTTTTTTTTCTTCTTTTTTTTAAGAAAGTGAAATTCAGAAATTTAGCAAGACTGCATTGTATTGATTCAAAATGACAGTAAAGACAGTTATAATGTTAAAATTGATTTCCTTTTCCAAATAAATGTTATTTTTCTGTACAGTTTTATTACTAATACTGATAAAGTAACACTTTAGTATAGGGACCAATTCCCACTATTAACTAGTTTCTTATTAGCATGTCTATTATTAACATATTGGCTGTTTATTATAAAACACATATTCTGCACAATCATTTTCTACATCCCTAATCCAACCCAATACCTAAACTTAACAACTACCTTACTAACTACAACCCGATTTCCGGAAATGTTGGGACGTATTTTAAATTTGAATAAAATGAAAACTAAAAGACTTTCAAATCACACGAGCCAATATTTTATTCACAATAGAACACAGAGAACATCATACATGTTTAAACGGAGAAATTTTACACTTTTATTAAAATAAATGAGCTCATTTCAAATTTGATTCCTGCTACAGGTCTCAAAAAAGTTGGCACGGGGGCAACAAAGGGCTGAAAAAGCAAGAAATTTTGAAAAGATTCAGCTGGGAGAACATCTAGCAACTAATTAAGTTAATTGACATCAGGTCTATAACATGATTAGCTATAAAAGGGATGTCTTCGAGAGGCTTCCAGCGTGTCATCAGCGTTCAGTTCAAAAGCCAGGATCTCTGATGACATGGGGGTGCATAAGTGCATACGGTATGGGCAGCTTGCATGTTTTGGAAGGCACTATGAATGCTGAAAGGTATATAAAGGTTTTAGAGCAACATATGCTCCCCTCCAGAAGATGTGTATTTCAGCAGGACAATGCAAAACCACATATTGCAGCTATTACAACAGCATGGCTTCATAGTAGAAGAGTCCAGGTGCTGAATTGGCCTGCCTGCAGTCCAGATCTTTCACCTATAGAGAACATTTGGCGCATCATATACGTCAAAGATGACCACAAACTCTTCAGCAGCTGCTAACCTATATCAGGCAAGAATGGGACCAAATTCCAACACCAAAACTCCAGAAACTCATAACCTCGATGCCCAGACGTCTTCAAACTGTTTTGGAAAGAAGAGGTGATGCTACACCATGGTAAACATGCCCCCGTCCCAACTATTTTGAGACCTGCAGCAGGCATCAAATTTGAAATGAGCTAATTTTGTGCATTAAATTTTTAAAATTTCTCAGTTTAAACATTTATGTTATCTGTTCTATTGTGAATAAAATATTGGCTCATGTGATTTGAAATTCTTTCTTTTAGTTTCCATTTTATTCCAATTTAAAAAATGAACCAACATTTCCGGAATTCGGGTTGTATTAATAAGCAGCAAATTAGTTTACTGAGGTCATAGTTAATGGCTTGTTAAAAGCAATAAATGGACCTTAAAATAAAGTCTGACCACTGGTATTAATACTAATATTATTAATCATATTAATACTAATATTAAAACTGGCATAAAGGGCCTTGGAAATTGAAATGTATTATTATAGACCAACAACAACAACAATAATAATAATAATAATAATAATAATAATAATAAATAGTAAAGTGTGTTTTACATTGTAATATTTCACATTTTTATTTCATTTTAAATCAAATAAATGCAGCCTTGGTGAATATAAGACTTCTTTTTAAAACATAAAAAATCATCCAATATTTTGAATAGTAGTGTGCATAAACTGATTTATGAACCAATTCTATTTTGTATGAAAATTAGCATTTTGCCTGTAGTGTCTCATCTTCATTTTCTCCTGATATTCTAAAAAAAAAAAAACTTTAGTTTTGTCAGATCTATTTTATGCTCCATATACTGTCATGAAGTGAAGAAAATCAGAAATTCTCCAAACTTTTTTTCAGGCACTTAGAAGTTATATAACACTTTCAACCTCTCTTCCTCTCCATGTGATCCCTTTAATGCTATGGGGGTGTCATAAGCGTTTGGAGGACTATATAAAAACAAATGAGCCTGAAATGGCCTGGCCCTAGAGAGGATTAAACCACATTAAATGAAGTGCTTAAAACACGACTTCAAAGCCACTCATCCAGGCAGCCATTGTAATCAGGCACTTCAGAATACAATGTGACTGATTGTGACATGAGGTGAATCGCCTCTTATTTCTGAGTTATTAAGTTAATGGTTGCTATAATGAATGATACTAATCTGTGATCTTTACATTGTGACAGTGGGTCAAGTTCAGTGTACAGAGTGCCGGTGAGACGTGATTATAATATTCTGTTCAAAGGCAAACTATCACATAAATCTTATAACAATGGTCCAGTGTCTTGCCTCGAGACTGCATTTTGAAATCAATATTGACACAACACTTGATTAGTTAACATTATCTAGTCATATGTATAAAACACACACACACACTCACTCACACTCTCTCTCTCTCTCTCTCTCTCTCTCTCTCTCTCTCTCTCTCTCTCTCTCTCTCTCTCACACACACTCACACACACACACACACACACACACGTTTCTAAGTTCAAATAAATAGTATTTTTAAGATTTTATTCATTAAAAAGAAATCATGAAAAAATGCCACGTTTTCCACACAAATATTAAGCAGCACTACTGTTTTCAACATTGATAATAATATGCTACTTGAGCACCAAATCAGAATATTTGAATGATATCTGAAGGAACATGTGACACTGAAGACTAGAGTTACGACTGCTGCAAATCCAGCTATTTCATCTCAGGAATCAATTACATTTTAAAGTATATCAAAATAGAAAACAGTTATTTTAAATTGTAATAATATTTCACAATATTTCTGTTTTTACTGCATTGTACTGCAGCCGTTGTGAATAAGTCTTAGAAACACTAGCAAAAAAAATCTTACCAACCCCATACTTTTGAACAATAATGTATAGTATTTTTCACTATATATAATATGAGAATAAAATTGCATTTACACTTTAATAATTTAGTGTAGTATTGAATGGTATGGATAGTGGTATGGATGTTAGTTTGGCCATGGTAGTACAACTGAGGTATATCTATTTCAGAAATGTACTGTATATTGGAATACCCATGGTACACATTTACAGTGTTAAAACTGAAATGGGATTTAGAGGTGCTTTCTTGCTGTGTTTCCTGGAACCATCATCTTTTACTCTCCACCATGCCTGGGTGAGATTGCTTTCTTTCCATTGAAAATGGCAAGTTTTCATTGGGATTTAATGGGAACAGATCAATTTCTTTGTTTGATTTTTAAATCAAACTTGAATTTTTCTGAATGATAGTAATTGAAACCCGTAGCACAGCTAAACCCCAGTTTTTGTGCGTTCCCCTCCCTGCTTCTCCTCTGAAATAAATGGCCTGGGCCGTTTCATCTCTGAGATCTGAGAATTTACAACGATTATCTTCTCCAACTGCTCTATCAAATTACTTTCCCTCTTGCCATATGGAAATTAGTGTGCTTTGCCAGAAATAAGATTGCAAACCTGATCATCAGGAAATTTACAAAGACAATCAGCTCCCATCACTGTCAGGGAGACACGCTTGGGCTCCATAGCTGACGTGACTCAGGTTAGCCCTCGGCATGAGCACCAAAAGAACGCCTTTGGTGGAATAATGGAATTCAGGGAAGTACAATAAAGCCGGGGAGCATGCCTGCTGTCTCTCTCTTTCTCTCTGTGCCCCTTCTCTTCTGCCCACACAACACATTACCATTTATTTCTTCAGTGCTTTCCTTTTTTTTTTTTTTTTTTTTACTCTGCAGGCATTCCTCATCTCTTTTGGAAATTTTTTATTTCTGCCACTACATATCATTCTAAACACCTGATTTTCCTCTGTAAAACAAAAAAGGAAAAGTCTACTTCCAATGATAGTGAATTTAGTCCAGTGTTTTGGACCACATTGGCTTTCATTGCATGAAAAAACAGTATTTAAAATGTCTTTTGTGTTTCACAATAGAAAAAGTCATACGACATGAGTGTCAGTAAATGATGCCAAATTTTTTCATTTGTAGGTGAACTAATCCTTTAAGTACCGAATTCCAGCATTAGGATGTGCATGTGTGTGTTATTATGCAAGCTTTGGTTGAGTAGAGGGTGTAGATAAGTGGTTTCTGGGGCAGAAAATGAGTAGTATCATATTTAAGAGGAGAGCAAAGCGTCAAGTACTGTGATGGGAACAGAGCTCACTGTGAGTTTAACAGTACCGATAGAATTGGCTTTTATTCTTTTGCTGTATCTTTATTTTTCTCTTCCTTTTTTATTGCTCCCTGTAAGTGTGTTTGTGTGGATGACGAGATTCTTATGCATGGTTTGATCTACGTAACTCTTGTACAGTACAGTATGATCTGTTCTGGCTTGGTTTTCTTAACATTCTCTCCAGGTAAAGTGAGCATATGTTCTTTTTGTCAGCTGTTTTGCTGGGAATCCCATTTGCCTTGGAGTAATTCAAATAATGACACTTGTGTTTTTTTGCTTACGAGTGACATGATGCAATGAGTGCAAAAAAAGAAGACTTTAGTGTGTAGTTTCTTTGTCGCATTGCATCTGTAAGTCAAATGTGCCTCATGGACAAAATCTATGGAAATCATAGAAGTTCTGTCGTCATTTACCCTCATATCAGTGTATGGCTGTATTTCCTCCATGGAGATTTGTCGAATGCATAGGCTGCTCTTTTTCTTACAACTAAATGGTGACCAGGGCCTGTCAAGCTCCAAGAAGGATAAAAAGCACCATAAATCTGATCTTTTCAAAGTATGAGCTGTTTCCAAAGTATTGTGAAGCTTTATGATAACTTTATAAAGGATAAGGGTCATTTACACTGCACAGCTTTCAACTAAAAACCAAAAACTTCTTATGCATTGTGGCTGTTTATTTACACAACAACAGCATTTTGGGGGCCTAAATTGCAAACTTTTTAAAACAGGATTCAAAGTGCAAGTTTTTGAAAATGATACAGCTATCGTCTGTGTGTAAACTACAAAAAGCAACATTTGTGAAAATGATGTCATCCGTGTGAACGGGGATCATTTTGACAATGTTGTCGACTGTATGCAAATTTTTTCAAAAACGCAATGGCAAAACATTTCAGTATTTTTGTACATCGTTGTTGTTTAAATGTACCCTACTGTAAGTCATACTGCGCTGACAGATGCCGACCCTCACCGACAATCACTAGATTACAGTACATCACTTCGTAGATATTTTTTTCAACCTAACAAATGCCGTGTGAGTATACAGTACTTGATCTACTCAATTGCCAATCAAAGGCAACAGATGCAGACATGTAACACACTGACTCAGCAAAATCCAACAAACGCGTCTGTTGCCGTTGCTCGTGTGTGTTGGTGCAGTGTAATTTAAGGCTCATTCACACCAAGAATATCTATAAAGATAACTAGCAATAACTAAATTCAGTGCACGATAGTGTTCTGTTTATTCTTATGATTCTCTATGATTCTTATGATTCTCTTTCAATTTATATCTTGTTTGCGTATTATCAAATATGGAGCGTCAAAACTTCTCGCATTAGATTGTTCATCCCAAAATGAAAATTTTGTCATTTTACTCACCCTCATGTCGTTCCAAATCTGTATGAGTTTCTTTCTTATGTTGAATATAAAAGAAGATATTTTGAAGAATGCTAGTAATCAAACAGTTGATGGTCCCCATTGACTTCCATAGTATGTCTTTCCCTACAATGGAAGTCAATGGGAACCAACAACTGTTTGATTGTTCAAACTTTTGTGTTCAACATAAGAAAGAAACTTTGAGAGGTGCGGAATGACATGAGAGTGAGTAAATAACAACATTTTCATTTTTGGGTGAACTATTTCTTTAAGGCCAACTATGCCAAACGTCATTGCTTGTCACGTGTTTTGGTCTTCTAACCAACTAAAATCAGGCAAATTTGAATATATGCATATTGAAATTGAGCTAAGAGGGGAAAGTACTTCATCTGTTCAACACACAAAGCTATCGTAAGGTTTCCGAAGGCTTTTTGAAGAATGTGGACGAATCATATGAATCACTTTTAGAATATTTTCATGTGCTCTGTCATTGTTATTTGGCCTTGTGGTCACCATTTAATTTCATTGGATACAAAACTGCAGCATGAACATCTTATTTTGTATTTGACGGAAGAAAAAAAATCATACAGACTTGGAGTGACATGAGGGTAAGCAAATGATGACAGAATTTTCATTTTAGGGTAAACTATCTCTTTAAATGTTTAGTGAAAGCAGCATATTTCATCAACAGATGTCAATGTAGGACAAATATCAGAGACTAAATGTGCATTATAGTGTTGATTTATGGTAGTGTGATGATTGGTGTTTTCCTGCTGCATTGTACACGTCTCTTCACTTTCCTTCTAGACTCCATGATGTCATCGGCATAGCAACCGCTCTCCGCACACATGAATTAGATGAATTAGTGAGAAGAAGACAGAAGATATTTTTGTTTATCCTCAGTGAATGTGTGTTGCAGCTTCCTCCTCTCTTTGTGCGTGAGTGTGTGCATTTGTGGGGGTGGACGGATGGTCTGAAGAAGTTCTGGATTTAAAGAATTGTTTTCTCTGAGGAAAGGCCATCAGTTGCACTAGAATAACCTACTCACAGCGCAGACAATACACCACTCAGCTATTTGTACAACAAAGAGGACATCATGAGAAGATTTATTCAGTGCCAAAAGATCACTGCACAAGCGCAAACACCCTCGCTTCCGCACGCGCGGATGAGACTGACTCTTTCTCCGAGCTATTTTTGAATGCTTCCCCAGAAATATGAAAGAGAAAGATGACATGTATTAAATAGAAATGGGTGGATGAGATGTGGTGAGAAAAAGGAGGGGAGGAGGAATATGGGAAGAGGCTCTCTGAAACAAAGGAGATGAGAGACAGGGAAGTATAAAGAGGAAGATATTCATATAGTGTGTAGGGTGTGTGTGTGTGTGTGTGAGAGAGAGAGAGAGAGAGAAAGGGAGAGGGAGGAAAGCGCTGTAGAGAATATTTAACCCCTGAGCTCTGTTTTATGGCTGTGTGGAGACTCTGAGAGTGTTTTGTCGAGGGGTTCCCCTTCTCTGCGTCGTTTATCTTTGGAGGGAGCTGTTGAACCGTAGAAAGGCCCGTAGAGATTTATACTCACACGCACACAGCTGTGTGTGCCAGAAGTTCTACATGGACTGTGAACAAAACATATATAAAAAAAAGAGTAATTTGACAGTTGCTGGTTTTTCATACTTGTACGATACTTATAATAAGATACATCTGTCTCTCTTGAAACATAAGGGTCAAGATCGGTTAATATTGCAGGGACCAACAATAGGGATGACCAACGCAAGAGTGTTTTGGGCCAGTTGGTGGACTGTCTTTTGCCTTATCAGTCCAGTAAAGTGTTATCACTAAATGTTACTTTGGTGATCTTGTCTTATGCATTTATTTACTTATTATTTACTTACTTATCTACTGTTGCAAAATGATTTAAATATGAATTATTACATAAATACACTTCATTTTAAGGTCCAGTTCTTGCCATTAACAAACCATTGACTACGACTTTTGCCTCAATGAACTCCTAATTTGCTGCTTATTAATAGTTAGTAAGGTAATTGTTAAGTTTAGGTATTGGGTAGGATTAGGGATGTAGAATATGGTCATGCAGGGTATGTGCTTTATAAGCAGCAAATATGTTAATAACAGGCATGCTAATAAGCAGCTAGTTAATACTCAGAATCGTCCCTATACTAAAGTGTTACCTTTTTTCATATGCTGCCAAAAATAGTGACTGGTCGAGCAGAAACCATCCTTATGTTGAGCGGTGTGAATGTACAGGGCAGAACCTTTTTTCAAAGTGAGATTTCAGTATGAAGATTTTTGTGGTATTTATAGAAAAATTTATTATTATTTTGTTTTTATGTGTTCACCATATGTTCACATTAAGGCAGATAATTAGAGAACATTAGGGCATGGTCTTAGGAGATCTATCTCTGTCTGAACAGACAGTCTTTTCTCTAAACCATTAATGCAAAATGAAAACTGGCAGATTCTCCCCTTGTCTTCATCCTGACAGCATTGTTTATGGATGTGTTGTGTGTTACCATTAACTTTGAATTGGCAAGTACTAGTGCTCTATAACCCAAATGTCCACTATGTACAATACAAGCAGATCAGGGATGAGGTAATACGTTAGCGCTTGGCTCTGAATAATGTCCAACGCGACAGTAAATGCTCTCCACTGCGGCTTAATTAACATTCCCTGCATTGTCAGAGTGCAAGTGCTTTGGCTGGAGGGAATCCCTCACTTAAGTGCTTTGACTAATGTCCTCGCTGGCTGAGAATGCCCAGGTGTCTTTCACTGACGGTCGACCTTGAGGAAATAACGGTCTCTGAGTTCATATTTGGCCACTGATGTCTCAAGGACCCGGTCTGTGGTCTTTACTCAAGAACTGACAAACAGCCTTTTGCATCTGCCTGAGGAAAATGTATGCATGCATTAATAAAGCAATTTAGTTCATAAGGTCCAGAAATGCACCATCTATTGTTGAAATGAAATTAAAGGAGGTCTGAATAGGTCACCAGTCTAGCAGACTTTCCTTCCATGCATATAGTTCTAATCAACAAATCATTATTCAATAACAATAAACTGAATAGTCAGCAAATTGACTCTGTTTCTCTCATAACTGCCTTATGTAATATGTTTTTAGCTTTACAGAGGAGTTTTAGAGAGAATAACATTTTCACAGTCTGTCAGAATTGTCCTTCTGACTTTATGGTTATTAGCACAAACTTAATTTACTGACACAGACTGAGGGGCTGTTCACACACAACACATTTTTACAGTACATTCCACTGTGCTACTTTTTCATTGTTTTTCTATGTAAACAAGAAGGACATCTTTTACTGTTGCATTCACGTCTCACGTTACAGAAGTGCAGCTTTTAAAAATGTGTCTTTTTAAAGCAAAAATGCTTTCTGTTTACTTCTTTATGCTGTATTTTCTATGCATATTCAATAAAACTCCATATTGCAGATAATTTCCCTGTGTATATATATACATCTAGTAAGGATTTTTTTAACGCATAGCACATTTCTGGTAATGCACTGTAAGCAGAGGATTTATGGGTGAAGACTTGGGTGAGTTGGCTGTTTGTGCCCACTCAGACTTACTGAGATTTCTGTGTAAGGATGAGTCAAGGCTTATAGCCCCTCAGTACATGGACACACACACACTATGCTGTGACATCAAAGTATAAATTTAATATTCATCTGCATATGCCTTTGGAGGGTTTATTTCTTTATTTATAAGTTGTCCTTAATTTAGTGCGAGATAAATTGTATCTCCTGATCAAGAGAAGAATATTTTTGCAAACTGTGATTTGGCCAGTGCAGCATTTTAAGATTTTGCTAACCCTTCGGATATTTCTCTCTTCCCTCAGGACTTTGATGATTTCATCTTTGCTTTTTTTGCCGTGGAGATGATAATCAAGATGGTTGCACTGGGCATCTTTGGGAAAAAATGTTACCTTGGAGACACCTGGAATCGGCTAGACTTCTTCATTGTGTTGGCTGGGTGAGTCCTGAAATGACTTTACTGAAACTTTATCGACTCCAAACTTTTGAACTGTAGTGTACTTATTTTTTTTAATGTATTCATAATTTATTATCATGAGGCTGATATGATCAGATGTTTTGACTCAAGAAGCAATTCATCTAAAAATGTATAATATTTATCTTTACTCATCCTCATGTTGTTCCAAACCTGTTTGTTACTTATGAAACACTTGCAAAGTAATTTTGAAGAACCTTCATGAAGCTCTTTTCCTTCCAGTGATAGTTCATATTGACCATGTATATTATGTTAAATAAATAAATATGTATAAGTTTAAGTAAATATTCACTGCCATTCAGTTTTGAGGAAGAATTTCAGTAGATAACAGCTTAAATTTCTCCCCTTTCTCGTATGGCTTTAGAAGACTTGAAATATTTTGCCATATGAGCCATTTTGTGCTTGTCGTTTTTCTTCTTTCTTTCTTTCTTTCTTTCTTTCTTTCTTTCTTTCTTTCTTTCTTTCTTTCTTTCTTTTTGGAGCATGAAAGACATGCTCACTTGAAATTTAAGAGCTACATGAAAATTCTTTAAATTATTCTTTCATGTTACCCAGTAGAAATAACAGCATATCAGTTTGGAACCCTAGTAAAAGAGTGATATATAAAAAATATATAAAATATAATATATAAAATGTATAAATAATATATATAAAAAATATAAACTTTATTTGAAATACTACTTGTGCACAATGCACATTTGCTAATATTAAGCCTAAAATGTGTTTTAATGTCACTATTGATGAGGATTGTATGATCTTTGAATAATATCAGTCTTTAAATGCAAGATATTTAAAGTGTACCTCAAGCAAACTTGCAATAGTTCCACTTTAGCACAATCAAATATACTTAACTATATCTTTAGTTGGACCTAAGCACTACTTCTTCACAATTAAAGTGCATTAAGTACAAAATTAGTTGTTCCAATTCAGCAGACTTTAAGTATACCTAAAAGTACAATTGCAGGGTATTTTTTTTTTTTAAGTACATAAATATGTAAATGTATTTCTAGTATACTTAGCATAAAATGAATGTATTTCAGATACATTTTAGTATATTTATTTTTCACTAGGGAATATGTGGATAAGTAAATAATGACAGAATTGGGATGCATCTAGTTCTGTCTGTTATCAGCCAGTGCTTCTGAATCGGTCACGTCACACATGGTTAGCTGCAAATACGTAATTCTTCAGTGCGTCTGTGTGAGTGTCAAAATAATCTTTATCACTGCCAGATTCTACGTTTATGTGTATGTGTGTGTGCATCTCAAGTCTTCTAAATAGGGCACGCTGTTGTGTGAGGTGCTTTAGTGTGAACCACCAATCAATGAACATGGGTTTGTAAACACCATAAAACAAAGAGACTGGTATTAAATACAGACAGTTAGTTGTGTAAATGTGTGCCCTGGGAAATATAGTAAAGAAAATGTGTATCACTAATACAGATCTACAACTTTTCGAGAAAGCCATGAAAGGTCAGGAAAGACAAGCTGCTTAGTGGATAAAAGATTTGTGGTTAGTTATGTGATGTGTGCTTTCCAAGAAACACAAGGACTCCCATTCCCATTCCATGAAGCTTGTCAGTCATGACTCAGTGGCAGCATGGGCTTTATTGCCAGATTTACTACCTCTGACCTAACCTCATGTGTCATGTTGGTAATCTCATAGGAATATTTGTTGAGATGGAAATCATCCCAGCATATGGAGCGTATAGAAGCAATTTCGGGAGACATCATCCAAAGTATGTACACAAGATAACCATACAAGAGTGACAGACTGCTGGCTTGCTCCACTGTTGGCGCAAACTAGTTTCCCCTCGGGTTTTTGATAGTTCTCCAGATGAAACGCTTACCACCAAAACCTTCAGTAATTCATGACAGTCTATATCATCTTACATGTTCTCAGCAATTTGATCAGTTGTGGTAGCTTCTAAAGAATCTGGACCATGGTACAGTAGTGGTGTCAGGTACCATGCTTTTTGATATATACCATAATTCTGAAATGTTATTCACATGATGCTCCATGTCCAAAAATCAATGGCAGTACTATAGTGACATGTCCAAAAAGCTGTGTTACTTGTCCACTGTCCAATGTAGTACTATGTCCAAAAATCATGGCAGAACCACGGATTTTGTTTGTTAGTACTAAGATTCATTTATTTTTTGGGCTTTGGTAAAAATTGGCAGGCCAAGTAACATAGTGTAATTCATTATAAACCAGAGAACTTGGAGGCCTGGTTTATATGAACCATTAGTTTCAGTTTAAAGGTTAACATTTAGTGTCTTTTTTTTTTTCCTTTTGGAGAACATTCTGATGCAGTAAATCACAAGTCTAAAACTTACTAGCTTGCTTACTATGTGAATAAATTGGTGTTGGTGGTTCAACTAGATGGTTCGGTTTCCAAAGCCCCTTCACTCACACATTGTTTTGCTGAATCTTGTGTTCTCTTCTATCTGAGGTGAGCCAGAGAGCTTATAGAAGTTGAAAGATCTTGGCTGCTGTGCTGTGGATCGTATGTTTTTGTGTGTCTCATCTGCAGAGACATTGAGGCGAGCTTTCTTTCTTCTCAATCTTTCAAAGCAAACCCTTAGAGAATGCAGACCCACAATACACCCCACCAAGACAAGGTATCAGTTTCAGACACCCCGCAGCGGTTTGGCAACTTCTGCTGAATCACTTTTAAATTAGTCTGCCCTTTTCCTATCCACAGAGTCTTCACACACACCGAGTTAAATACACAAAACTTTCCAAATCCACGGGGCTTCTACAGGGATTGTGACAGTGTCTTTAGGGATTGTTTCAAGGCTTTTTAAATGCTCTGAGACAGAAAAGCTTTTACGATTTTTAACGAGAGATTGGGTATAAAGGCATTTCTAGAATGTCTTCTAGTGTACTTTGCCATAACCTTGATGGAAGTGAGTTTTACGAGTTTTTCCATAATGCTCTACCAAATGTTGCATACTTTGACATGGAACCAATATGTTATTATTTCAGGCATTATTCTCTCATGCATTTTCATGCCAACTTTGGCCTAGACAGGAAACAGATACAAGACAAATTTTGTCTTTTATTTTTGCTTAAATATTTATTTTACTGGAATACCTGGTGTTTTTACACTATTTTTCATCAGTCTCTGTAATGATATGCTGAATATTATGTACCTCATCTGGGATATGATATATGTTTAGTCTGGAAGTTTCACCATTAAGGCCCGGCCCAGATGTCTTAATCTTCTCTCTTTTCCTTCCTCTTCCTCATTCCACTAATTCTAAAGCCTCCTCTTCTGATCCATGTCCGCATATTCTTTTCACATTTTTGTTTTTATTTTATTTATTTATTTTTTCACATCCATATTTACTACTTATTGTCTTCCTCTTCAACTTGTATATTCATCTTATACTTCCACATCAACAGAACATCCCTTTCTCCTCTTTTTTTTTTTAACCTCTTCATCTTCCTCATATTCTTTCCCCTTCCCCTTACCCAGTATCATTGGCTTTTTGCCTGGAAGTTGTCTGATAAAAGGGAGTTGAAGGCTCTGACTGTCTTCCTGAAAACATTTCAGGTTTTTAACTTAGAAAGATCCCTCAACTCGCTTTCTCTCTTCTGGTACACACTCACCGCTCATTTTAACCCCAGCAAGCTGACCCTGAGAGCCAGGATTGACTGACATAATAATACTCCACTATTCAAAAAAATCATTACAGTTATTTGAAGATTTTCTTCACTTTATAGTAAGAATAAATGTATCTATCTCGTGATGGCCTTTTCACATGAATGTCTTGGTGAGAAAATGCTGATAATTTATTTTCCTTCTTGGTGGTTTGACCTGACATGTATTCTGTTTCATGTAGACAGCTGTCAGTTTCTGGTCAAGTCAATAGTTCTAAGGCTAGCACAACCTGTCAACATAATTGTCATCGTTCATGTCAAAAAAGCTGACAGTTACTGTCTTTTGTGTGACTGTCACCAGAACATGCAGAAGAGGCTTTCACAAGCCCACTGCTCAAAACCATCAACAACAGCTGATGAAGTTTACTTTTTTTATTTCTATTCTACCGAATAACTGACAGCCGAGTTTAGAGACAGGTCTGCTCAAGATTGAATCACAGTAAAAGCTCCTGATCAGGTCATGACCCACATCGCCAGTGCTAATAGAGTCTCTTCAGACCTGAATGAGGATTCCGTGCTGAGGTTTAAGAATCTTCAGGAATGCCATTTGGCCAGGAGGCTGTTGATGACACTGGACAGCATCCAGCACTTTCATCTTAGGAGTTCTTCATCTCAAATTTGTATATGGAGACGCCTGGAACTGATAACACAGTCATTCACAGATACAAACAGATGGCTGAGAGCTTCCACACATCCATTAAGCTGAAATCCATTTACTAACGTAAAGGCAAAATATTTGCTTTTACTAACTGTTTTGTTAGGAGAGTTGGTGAAATAATAGCTTTGAAATAAGCAATAGTACACCGAAAAATCCTTTACTCACTCATGCTGATTAAGTCTCCATGACTTTCATACTTTAGCGTTACATTTGCAGGTTTTTTTACACTTGATTGTCACCATATACCATACTTGTACACTCTTCAGTTAAAGGTTCTTTATTGGCATTCATGGTTTTTAAAAACCATGTTCTTTTAAAAACCGTTCACTGAAAGGTTTTAAGAGTGTATGGGTCAGTAGACTTTGTCAGTAGCCTTCTTTTGTGTTCCATTCAAGAAAACAAGTCATACAGTTTTGAAACAACCTGAGGGTGAGTAAATAATGACAGAATATTTGGTGAATTATCCCTTTAGGTTCTCATTTGATTTGGTGACTTTAATGAAATATTCAGGCTTTGTCACTCACACTCTGTTTGGAAAAAACAAATCTTATTCTAATGAATCTCACTGTTGTCATCTGCTGTTTCAATTTTTAATCAAACCACTGTTCTCATGAAGGAGAGGAGAATCCAAATGTCCACCTCTGCTTCTGATTTAATGATGTGCTTCGGCTGTTTCTAGACCCGCTGCTGATACACATCATGTTCAGACCCAGACCTTGTCAGTAGGACGAGACAAGGATAAAGCATTACGATCAAAGGTTATCAAACATTTCCTCAAGAAAAAAGCCAGTTACAGGTCCCCTTCATTCATTTATTTTCGACCCATCAGAGGAACGCTTTTTAGCTGAGGCACACAGAGCAAATCTGGTTTCCTCTTCATCCACTCGAGTTATACGTCTGCATTAGCTTCCATTATGATTATTATTCTGTAAAGCGACCACAGGGCCCCAGAATGGGTCAGTGTTGACAAAGTATACTGTATATAGTCTCAAAGGGAAGGATAGAGAGGAAAGAACTAAAAATGGCTTTATTCCTCATTAAAATGAAGAGAAGTGCTGCTCTCTCAGACATTCTTTCTCTTTGAATTGGAAGGCTCTTGCTTGGCTTAGGTGTTGAGGTATTGTTTTGAAGAACACTTATTTGAGAAACAGAAAGGAGCTTGTCTTTTTGCTGTTCTGAATTCGAGGCTAGGGGCAGATTATCCTGTTCCGGCCATAGTAAATCAATCTGTCCCATCCCATAAAAACAGAAAAGCACCCCTGACAGCAATTGTCTCTGAGAGCTTGTTGAGAGAGAAATAAATAGAAAAGTACAAGACAGAAATATAAAACTGAGGAGAAATATTGTTTGAATCTCTCTGTTGGTCTCTGTTTCTGAGCTGAGACAACTAGACAGGCCCCATGAAATCAAAATCAAGTTTTGTAGCTTTTAGTCCACACCTGTTAGCTCTGAGGCAATTTGTATGCTAGAGTTCTCCTGAAAGTTTAGGAAAATAGCTTTTAGCGGATGTAGCTAAAACGAAGCAGAAAACATTTCTATGTATGCTACCTTTTAAATGTTTTTAATATTTTTGAAAGAAGTCTCTTATGCTCACCAAGGCTACATTTATTTGACCAAAATAAAGTAAAAAAAAAAATTATTACAATTTAAAAAAATGACAGTTTTCTATTTGAATACATTTTAAAATGTAATTTATTTCTGTGATTGCAAAGCTGAATATTCAGCATTCATTACTCCAGTCTTCAGTTTCACATGATCATTCGTAAATCATTCTAATATGCTGATTTGCTGATTTAAAAACATTATTTATTTTCACAGATGAAAACAGTTTTGCTGCTTAATATTTTGTGGAAACTGTTACATTTTAGTTTATGTAACATTAAAAATATCTTTATTTTGTCTTTTTTTTTTAATCAATTTAATGTATCCTTGTTTAATGTAATAATTTCTTTAAAAAATATCTTACACCAAACTTTTGAAAGGTAGTTTAAATCATTCATAAATACATAAAATATACCTGAAAAGATTAATGTGACCATCTCCATTAAGGATGTTTTACAAATTATTTACACAAATTCTGTATGATTATGTTTCCTGATTAAGGGAACTTCCAGGAATTTCTCTTCTAGGAAAGCAACTAATAATATGTGACCCCGGACCACAAAACCAGTCTTAATTCGCTGGGGTATATTGTAGCAATAGCCAAAAATACACTGTATGGGTCAAAATTATCAATTTTTCTTTTATGCCAAAAATCATTAGGATATTAAGTAAAGATCATGTTCCATGAAGATATTTTGTAAATTTCCTACTGTAAATATATCAAAACTTAATTTTAGATTAGTAATATGCATTGCTAAGAACTTCATTTGGACAACTTTAAAGGCGATTTCCTCAGTATTTTGAGTTTTTTGCACCCTCAGATTCCAGATTTTCAAATAGTTGTATCTCGGCCAAATATTGTCCTATCCTAACAAACCATACATCAATGGAAAGCCTATTTATTCAGCTTTCAGATGATGTATACATCTCAATTTTGAAAAACTGATACTTATGACTGGTTTTGTGGTCCAGGGTCACAGTATATGACTCACCTGGTCTGCAGGGGCGTGTTCAAAATTTTGTTTAATATAATGTTCTTCCTAAAACCTACCTCTTATTAGCAATAGTAAAGCAAATTCAAAGAAGGGACAAGCATTTTGATGTGTTCTAGCAATAACTACATCAGCACAGTGAACACAACTTGTGTTGCTAGCATTATGCTAAACTGTACCAGTCTCCCTTTGTCATACAAATGTATTTGTAGTTGGTCTAAAACGAGATACCATAAATAAGACACAGAATTTAATTCATGTGGACAGACTGAGAGGGAAAGTGAGGACAGAGTAAGAATGCGTGTGTTGTTAGGGGTATCTTCCTTTATCTTAATGGAGAGCTGATTGTTCGAAAGTGAACCTCCTCTGAAACTCGCCTCATTAACCTGCCAGGTGGTGGAAGACACCAAGCTCTGATTGAACTGCAGCCAGGACGGCTGCTTTGAAGACCACAAGGGACTAGACAGAGAGAGAGAGAGAAAGGGAAGCATAGAGCATCTCAAATACCGCTCTGTTGCAACCTTTTTACGTAAACCAACAAATCTTGCATTGATCATACAGAGCAACCCTGGTTCATAACATATGAAATGGAGCATGTCCCAAAAGAGCTTGTATTTCTAATGCTGCAGGAATTTAAATGTCTTTCAGTCCTTTCAATAGTCTGTTGTGGAGCTGTTCAAACAAGACACAACAGCACGCTAGCTCTCTCTCGAGTGTAGCCGGAGATCGATTGGAGCGGATTTCTTAAGAATGTGGAAGGCCACACTTGTTTTGAATCCGAGACCCTTGGCTCGCTAATACTTTTCCTATTATAGTGACCTCGCAACTGGTATTGTATATGCAGCGTGGAGCTGTTGTTGATTGTGTGACCATGTTTTCAAGAAACAGAGAGATTCTGGGAAGGTGTGTCATCTTTCACCACGGCCGTTCCAAACACAAACAGATAACAGAAGTGAGGTCTAGGTGCTGACTGGACAAACGCCTGGGTCTGACACTTCACTTTTTGTTTATGTGTTTGCGAGCTGCCATATTAGTGATTCATACGTGTGTATGATAGAAGTAAGAGGCTGTTGACGATATCACATTTACACAGGTCCTCCTTGTTTAGATGCATCCTACGTCCCTGGGGACATTTTTGCGGAGTGTCCTCACGCATGTCCTGTCTCTCTCTCCTTCCTTACAGGCGTTTCGTCCTTAGAGGCAACGGCTTGCTCTCCTTTCTCCATATCCACTTCCTGTGTTCCCCTTTTGATATTTTCGTGTTTTCTTCGTTCCCATTCCTTCAAATTTTAGTCTTAGTCACCACTGTTATTATTTTTGCAGTCCAGTCACCAGCTGGTTTCCATCAAGCCCAATCAGTGCCTTCAAAGCTGTTCTGCACATTTCAGGAGCAACAAAGTCAGAACACATTTCCTCACTGCCCTGCTTGGCTAATGGGGCTCGCACTGTTTGCACGTCACCGACTTCACTCGATCCATATTTGAAAGAATGGAGAAACACCCCAGATCACGCAGCTTTAATCCAAGCAGGCCATGTGACCGTGAGAACCCTCGTTAACATGTGCATATGCTTATCGACATCAGCTTTGTGTGTTAACTTGATACGTACTGTAATTCTACGTTTTTAAGTTGTTGTATGGCTAGAGACGGTTATTGGGTTTGCAATTACACGGTTGCAAGCTCACAGGCACATAGAGACGCACACTTTGTTTATTTTCTACAAAAACATGCGATTCTTTCATGTGCCTCGCTCCGAAGTTCACATGTGCGGAGCAGCTGTGGATGTGTTTGTTTGCGAAAGCTCTACATTAACCTTCCTTCCACCTCTCTTTGACCTAATTGAAAACGATTCAGTGTAATTGTTTGATGAATCCTGATAACTTTCGATTGATCTACAGTATGGCGTTGGCAGTTCGGCAGAAAACACGCCACTAATGTGTCTGGGCTGTCAGTGTTTATTTGAAAATATTGCTGGCCTTTTACGCTTTGCTGCCATAGTAAGTGATACATATGGAGGACATTCATCAGTTTAAAAATCAGATCAGTTTTTGCTTTAAGATGATATTAAAAATTCCAATAAAATCCAAAATGGGGATTAATTAACAGATGCACTGCAAATGGGGGGTAATGCATCTTCATTAGTATGTGCATACGTTCAAATATCTTGCTTTATCGAAAGTTGAAACTCTTTTTATTTGTGTGTGTTTACAGGATGCTGGAATACTCTCTTAACCTGCAGAATGTTAGTTTCTCTGCGGTCCGAACGGTCAGAGTACTTCGACCTCTTCGGGCTATCAACCGAGTGCCCAGTGAGTACAATATCAGCAACTATTTTCCAAATTCACTTGCTAACATTAGTAAACTGCATTTGATTACATTAAATAACAGTGGAAAATACATTAGTCTTGGTTCATTTTAATTTCAGCTAGTGCTGTCAAACGATTAATCGTGATTAATCGCATACAAAATAAAAGTTTGTGTTTACATAATATATATGTGTGTGTGTGTGTGTGTACTGTGTAGATTTATCATGTGTATATATAACTTCACACACAAATGTATATATTTCAAAAATATTTACATGTGTGTGTATATATATTTATATATAATTTATATTATGTATAAATATAATTTTTATATATATAAATATAACATTTTCCTTAAAAATATACATGCATGTGTGTGCATGAATGAGTGTTTTTTTAAACAAATTGGTTAATTAAATGATTCAACCAGTCACTCAAAGGTAGTCACTTGTTTTTCATTCCTGAACGAGTTTGTGTTTACGATTAAATCAGTTAAGTAAATGATTCAATGAGTCACTCAAAGGCAGTCACTTTTGTTACTGAATGAATCAGTTTATGAATGAATCATTTAAGTAAATGATTCAATGAGTCACTCAGTCATTTGTTTTGTTCCCCAATGTATCAGTGTTTTTGAATTAATTGGCTAAATGAACGGTTCAGTAATTAATCCAGTAATTAAGGCAGTCACTTGTTGCCACCTTCTGGTGTGATTATGTAACTTGCAGAAGGATTCAGTATCTGTCTGTAATGTGCAAAAACATGAACAGCAATACTCAATAATAAAGCAGTGTGCATAGGAATAACAGTTAATTTTTATGTTATATTGAGATCCTATTGCTTGTGTTCTTTATAAGTTAGGAAGAGTTTTGGAATATTACGTAAACCCCAAATAATCACTTTTTTCTTTAACAGCGATTGAATGTTTAAGTAAGGTACATTTCTACCAGTTTCTGTTGTAGAAAATAGGAACTCAGAACTTAATTCAATTTATTAATTCCCTGATTTCAATCATAGAGTTTATTAAATTCAGAATATTCTATGCTGAATTGCATTATTTAAGCACTGTGGTCAATTAATGCAATTTAATCAACATTTGAAAGAGAAATGTAGCCTGGGCTCAGTCATATACCAGAGGAGTTCATGCCATTTTAGGGACTTTAGATTTATAGATCATTTTCCTCTTCAGTGCTTTTT